>OU342743.1:490454732-490727232 GCA_910589775.1 Avena eriantha | reverse complement strand
CATTTTGTTTGCATTTCTTCAGGTAACTTTCCTCATTCCATTCTTGCCGCAACCACTACTATCACCAAGGCCTGTCAGAGAAGAACCGATGCTAGCCCGCTATCTGCTGAATGAGGTATAGACGATCACTTGGTTGCTTTGTTGCCTCGCGTCAAGCCTCTCAAGGTCTTCGCAGTCGACATGTTCAATGCTGCCATTCGCTTCATCAAAGCTCTATGGCCAGGAGTCTCGGTTCCTACCTCTATTACCGAGTTAGCGAAAAGCTTGATGGACAGCGAGGACATGCTCTGTGAATGGCGGGAATCTGCTAACCGGGTTGGAGCTGATGAGGATTTCAGGTTTGTGTTGTCTTGGTACAAGGGCATTAAACTAAACTATCTCCAGACTATGTGTTAGGGCACCAAGTGGACAGTAGATCTAGTGCTCATCCAGAAATGCCAAGAAAGAAACTACTCCTTCATTCTCTATGCCGATTTCCATAACTTCGTCAAGGGCCCGAAAGATCCCGACAATGAAGGGGAGGGGAGCGGAGAGGAAGAATAAGAACTTAATAAAGACATCATCGCTGAGACTGGCGGCCGGTCAGCCATGACTGCTGATCCGGGAGCTGGCACTTATGCTCCTCCTATAGATCCTTCCATTTCCGGTTATGTTAAATGAACTTATGTTTCCTCGCAAAACTCAATTTGTTAAATCCTCGGTATGCCGAGTGCAAATATAAGATACAATTAAGTTTCTTTTGTTACTATTAGACTTATGCCGGATTACTTTGGGCTTTAGTCCCCGAGTTTATTTTATGTTTACCTAGCTCCATAACCCTGGATCCTGTCTACCATTTTGGCATTCGGCGTACAAGTCACAAGATCATAAAACTAAGTTAACAATACTTAAAACTTTGAGATATAGCTCAGAGCCATTCGACATAAGAAAAGGAGCTGAGAAGTTGGGTTAGACGAAAACAACAAATGTCTGCTCGCTAGTTTCATTTTTTCTTAGTTGTTTTTCGTGTGTAACTAGTACAGTGACCCGTGCACTTGCACGGGAAACATTATGTTTTCCTTTTACTTTCCATAATAAATTTATGCTTCCAAAAACCTGATTTTTTTTCATTTAAAATATTATGTAATAAATAGCATTTCCAAGTAAAATTATTGGAAGTACTATGAAACTATGAGGACATCGTATGAAAATCACATGTAGCGAGAAGTTTCACTTTTGACTACAAATGAAAAATACATTATTTTGAAACACATATTATATGTCATCTAGAGGTAAGCGATACTTATGAAATAGTGGGCTTATTACTTTTGTTTACATAGTTTAAATATTTTTAGGATAATACCATTTTAGTTCATGAGCATACACATTGGATTAATAACATTTAAAGTACAATGGATAACCTATTAAAATAGATTTGTTAATATGCATTTAATTAAGAAAAAACAAATAATCAAAAATTAAAACTTACGCACGTTCTTGTATCCGCTCTTCTTGTCATCTAGTAATTGTTTTTCTTCTATATCACCTATGCTCGTCAATATCTATAAGCATGTATATATTTTAAGTAGATGTGTTGCGTTGAAATTTTCTTGAGGCCTCAATTTTGCACATACCCCCTCTTTGTATTTTATTTGCAACTTTAAATAATTTTTATATAAGTACAAAGATAGAAAAACTAAAAAGATTAATTAATTATTGTTTACACGAAAAATATAAAAAAATAGTAAAATTCATTGGTAATACATTTGTTGCATCTATATTTATGAACTTTCTAATGATGATATCTAGTCTAAATTTAATATGAAATCAAGTATTTTAGAAGCATATTTTCCTTGTTGTAACATGGTTTACCTATAGGATCATATTGCACCAAACTGATATGCAATGTTGTAATATCACAAATAAATAAATAAAGCATTAGTATAAACAATAATGTCATGATGTTACAAACATGGTTATACTCTTCGATCCATGCTATATAGTGATATTATAGATGCCCCATAGTTATTTATTTGTGGTGGTATGCGAAAATAAACAATTGTATTGCGTATTTGGTTTGTAATATTTGTAGTTTAACTACTTCTAGAAGAAACACATACAAATGGTGTCACCAATTTTTATAAAGTAGAGGTGTCTCGGCTACCAAAGACAATTTTATCTCAGTTACTCGTTCATTGTTTTGCTACACTTCATTATCGATTTGATTTTCCTTATCGAACTAACAATAATATTACAATGCTATGAAAAAACATTTTCAATAAAAAATGATTGCGGTATACTTATTTTCACCTATTGAGACTTCCTGGCTTTGGGAAACTTTCAATAGTATTGAGAAAAAAGAATTTAATCTTGGAATTCATTACCCCTTTGAGATAAATTTAGAAACAACACTAATATCCAATACTATATATTGAAACCTTTTTTTGCAAGGCTTTCCATATTTGTTTGTCAGGTTTTAAAGCATACCATCGATTTGATTTTCCTTACCGAAATAATAATAAGATTACAATGCTATGAAAAAACATTTTCAATAGAAAAAATGATTGTGGTATACTTATTTTCACCTATTGAGAATTCCTTGCTTTGGGAAACTTTCAATAGTATTGAGAAAAAAGAATTTAATCTTGGAATTCATTACCCCTTTGAGATATATTTAGAAACAACACTAATATTAAATACTATATGTTGAAACCTTTTTTTTGCAAGGCTTTCCATATTTCTTTGTCAGATTTTAAAGTATACCTCATGTAATGGTTTGTGTCGTCAAATCCAAACAATATATATAAAAGACCCAAATATGATAGGTTAAGAATTTTTATTTTGTCATGCCACTCTAAGATTATGTGGAATATTATCAAGAAAGAAGTTCCGACCTTACGTAGTAAAGAAATGAGATTCATGTAACAACTGAATACCAATATTTATTGATTAAGCGCAACACAATAAATCGATGTATAGTTGTGAAGAGTCTATGTAAAACTATGTAATCAATTTATCAACTAAACAAGTCATATTATAGTGTAGTCAGTGGGTCGTTGAATACATACCTAAAAGAAGGAATGAACAATGCATGTATCTAGATGCCTGTTAGTGTGTAGGTTCGGAGCAAAATGAGTGAACCTACACAACAAAAGGTGTCTGGATACACGTGTTTCAAAAAAGACAAAAACATCTTATATTTTGGAACAGAGAGAGTATGTGTATTTGTATCTGATCCCTAGACGTGATTTATTTGCAAACCACTAAAAAGTAGAGAACAGAAGATGTAGAAATAATACTGAATAAAAGTTGCATCAAGAAAATAGGCATTCAAGAGTCATGGGAGAAAATAAGAAAAAACCTGCACGAACTACTTGCATTGCTGCAATGCTGCGCCCGCTAAGGACATCTCTACCTCATCCAGCATGGATGACTGATCCGAGTTCAGTTGAAGTGCACCAGCTTCTTCTCATGTTCATATGCCGGCCCTGCTCATGCACATGTGATGTATTGTGGCTACACTTGCCAAAACGGATGGCTTGACAAAAGACATACGAATAATTGATATCTAATGGAATTACTGGGAAGAAGAAAAGAAATATCTAATGGCTTGATAAAGGTCACAGCTAAGATATCAGCGAATTTTCATCCAACTAAGAATCATTCAAGTCATCTGCCTCCTCTACACTCGGGACGAGAACATGCGAGGTTGTGAGATTCAGAATCTACAAATTAGAAGACATGTGAGCATAAAAGTTATACTTTTTTGTTTTTTGTCGGGAGTATACGATTTAACTACCAGTGTACATCGTAGCTTATAGGGTTTGAGTATCGCTATTGCTAGCCGTCTTAGCACATATGCAACAATCCCCTATTATAAGTGTTACTGAAGAATTTTTAAAGTGTGTTTCTTTCGGGGGAAGAGGCGGGATTTATTTACATCATGGCAACCGTGGCACGTGTAGTCAATATGATTCAACTCACGTGGTGCCACATATTATCGAGTAATAAATGTCCAACGAATATTATTCTTGTTAGAATTTGCCTTTTTTCAAATTAACCTCGACAATAGTACACGCTTTGTACATATTCTTAACCAACTGCTTGGTGCATGCAGAAATCACGGTGAATTAATCAGACATGCTCTTATCTAATCAAAATAAATTTTGATGATTCCCTCCTAGCTTTCCATCTGCCCGTGGAACAATTGTTAGAAACTTTCTGAGTTCTTAGAATGAAAATATTTCATATACATGATGAGTTCATTTGGGTCTGCATCAGACACTTGCAACTTTCTGATCAGCTAACTGATTTATATGAATATGGTGTGTAACTAAACACCTCATAAAAAAGGAGATCAGATCATATATATCATTGCAGATGTTAGTGGGAAGAACGTACCTCAGCTGTGAATTAATATATGTTTCAGACCAATCTGGTAACACCGAAAACGCTGACTATTTCTCGCGACGGCCGCCGCACTGCGTCGACATAATATCGATTATATGCATTCCTTTAGGCCGAGTTGACTGGTGCAGCCTTGCAGCAAGCGCACATCTACCGAGCGACATGAATAGATGACATGCATATTGTAGTGAGTTGATCTATTAATCGTAAATAGTCGGTGATACTGTCTCTCTGGAAGAGTTTAACAGCAAACTTTGATCTAAAATAGCATGTGGCCTATTTTTTGCATAGTGGCACACGCATAGCCATCATAGATGCACATCTCTTGTGTTCAGATTGTTGATGCTGATGGTGAAAAAATTGTACTAACTGTATAGCTCTAGACATCGGTATGGACCTGTCAAAGAAAATATATAGTACATCAGATAGTACATACCTAGCTATTGTTGTTTCTATGATGCAAATCATTGAGTTGAGGTAGATCTGAGCTGAGCTAGATCTGGGATACCACAATGAGGCAAATTGTGTAGGATGCATCTGCACCGGTGCTTGTCTGCTGCCCATCAAAATCTGCTGATGTGCACGCACTAGAGTTTCTTGGGGAGTGCACAGAGATGGTGGCCGGGGCGGGGCGACGGTGTGCATGAGTATAGAACCTAGCTTTCTTTGAATCAATTAGCTAGTTGCAATCATCGATTTGACCTAGAGTTTGTTGGGCAGTCAAGGGCACAAAGATGGCGGCCGGGGCGGGGCGGCGGTGTGCGTGACCTAGTTTTCTTTGGATCAATTAGCTAGTTGCAATATCAATTAAGGGGTACGGAAAAATTATGGAGGGCATTGGTGGGTAATTTTCTTTTTAATTTTGTGGCAATAGATTAGTCGTCGGATCTATTGGTTGTCATTGATTGTCTAGTCAAACTGATGGTCATATGTTTCTGATTTTAGTGGGATTTTTTAGCCTATTTCTCTTTTTTCTGATAGTCCGTCATGTACTTTTAATATATAATAGAAGATGCAATCTCCAGCTTTTGCTCTTGCTTGCCATGAAGCCGGGTTGTGGACAACATCAAGTCAGAGGGTGGCCCTTTGGTGTCGAGACAGTACTAGGACGACATTGGAAAAGCAAGCTAAGCCAACCGAGACTAAGAATAAAATTACTGAAAGACGACAAGGGCAGTCCCCGAGTTTCTGCTAGGGTGCCAGCATTTGTACGATATATGAGGGAGTTCATAAATACATACATTCTTCCTTAGGTGTAAAAGGGGCGAAGTAAAGATACATTCCACGGCCTTTTGGTCTCCTTACCGGGCTTGTCCATCTTATTCTTCTCATGTGTCTGAGCATCTAACGATGAATGTCCTTCCCATGGAAGTGATAATTTGTGCATGCAGTACTAGGAAACACCTCTTCTGTGGCGCATATGTGTGTCGCCACTGTTACCTCGCCACTGATATCTGCTTTCTGTGGCGTATATAGATATGTGCCATAGAAATCTCAGACTTCTGTGGCGCATTTCTTCATATGCGTCACAGGAATATGTTTAGTGGCGCATTTTTGCATATGCGCCATAGAACGTATATGCGCCACAAACATCTTTTCTATATGTGCCACTGACTATATTGCATGTATTCAAAGTAAAATACGTTCCTGGTGTATAACCAGATATTTATATAGGATTTATACAGTATTTATCCAGATCAGTATAAACAGTACATTGCACATGTAGTAGATGAAAACCGACATAATACAAACACAAGTATAATGTCATCACAATTAGAGCCCGATCGAGATACATATATAATGTCAAGTGCCGAATTTTTACACAAGTACCGAATACAAAGTTCATATCATCTCACATTACAAATATGAAGTGGTCGCCGCTTACACTAGGATCAAATAGAATACAACTATGATGATGCTAGACAAGAGCATGAGTCCAACCAATATCTTCATCTGGTTCTTCTTCCACAGGTGGTTCCTCCACTTGGCTACCGCCTCCTCTCTAGTCACGTATCCTCTATGGATGTTGCCGCTGAACTTGTTCACTTTTTTGTGACAGTCCTCCCACTCCTCGTAGACTCCTGGAACCCTACCCATGTACACCACATACCACCACGTCGCCATATCTATAGACGACAAGACATATTAGTAAAACATGCAACAAAAAGAACTAAAGAAGGGTTCACATCCATATATATATGTTCACAAAATATAAAGCAAAGGATGCATAAACCTAAAAGATAGCATCACGATCATCATAGAAGTAATAAGTTCAATGACAACACGACCACAATATAGTTTAAGTCTAACAACAACGACCATTTCGACCACAAGATAGTAAAGTTTATGACATACACACTACAGCAGGCATCCATCGAGAATATACACACACTCGATCATGCTAGAGGCACACATCGATCATGAAGACTTCTTCTTCTCGCTCGGCTTTGGGAACGGTTGATAGCCCTCTTTTGTCATTCACGTCCTTGTGTCACCCTGCTTACGGAGGCGTTCTTCGATCTCGATCTTACTCAACCCTCTGGCTTGTTGTAGGGCCTCCCCTTGAGTTGAAATCTTCAATGATGATTTGCGACAAACTTCTGCTGAATGCGATGGAAGTCTTCTCTAAGATCATCATCATCGCTTCACGCCAAAGTTTTAGCCCATCCTCGGAGACTAGATGGCAGCGTTAGGTTCTGGCAATCCCGAACATAGCCTTTAAGGTGATGGAGGATGTAGAAGGCCTCCTTGGCGCTACCAGTAATAGGCTGCTTGATGCAGGGGAACTCGAGCATGTCCTTAAACACGTGTTTGCCATCCTCGATACATTCCCCCTTATCTACAAAGGTGCATCCCTTCTTGGCGTATGCCCTCGAGAGTCTCATTGAGAATACGCCTTATTTTGGTGTAGTCTTTCTTCTTCGTCAAACTCCCCGAGTCGAAATACGTGGCTAGCGAATACCTCGAGGCAAGGACGATGGGTGTGCAGTATCTGTCTCTGTGCAACACAATTGGAACGGAATGTTGGAGAAATAGCAAAGGAAGAAATCTATAAGAAATGCGTAAGTTACGGTGGCGGTGAGCGAGTGCGTACTTACTCGGGAAAGAAAGGCCAAAGAAGTGTGTCCTTCCTCTTGTTATCCACCATGAACTTCTCGAGGTACGCCGTCGCCTTGGTCCATGTCTCTGATCCTTCGACCAACTAGATGTCCCGTATGTAGTAGGGATCCACTATCGCGACTTTCGGGGTACTCTCTCTTGATCTTGATCGCCAGATTGAGCGTGTATAGGCGGACCAAGTTATAGTCCAGCCGTTTCATGAGAAACAGCTTGAAGATGTCCTCGTACGCTATGAAGAATATCTTCGTGGGGGCTTCATCGACGAAGCCCACGTCCAATGGCACCTTGGCCGTGAAAACGGGATAATTTGGATATTTTTCTTTAAGAAGGATGCCCTCTAGTGTCTTGACACCATCGTGCAAAGTTAACATGGGTCCAACCGCGATGTGGAGCATATCCGGAGTCAATATTGGATCACTAGCTACATGCACTCGGGGCAAAGCCATATTGTGTGGATGGTACGACGATGGCATCCTGAGCCCGGATCCTCTTTGGAGGAGGCTGGCTCGCACCCTTCTTATTATTATTATTACCTCTCTTCATGTGCTTCTTCTTCACAATAGTGTCCTCCACTGCCATCTGCTCATCGGTCGTCTTTCGGAGTGTGTTGGGGCTGAAAACCAATCCCGGTTTCTCCTATGGTGGATCGGCGGCCGGAGGCATCTCTTGAGAAAAACCATGGAAGACCAGGCGTTGCATGCATGTATTGGGCCGACCAGCTTGATGGTCGCGAGCCGTGAAGGGTTCTTCATCCACATAAGGCATATACAATCCTTTGTCGGCGCTGGTGTTGATGAAGTCGTCAACATTGACCAATTCATCATCATCTTCATGGGTGACATCATGTGGTGGTGGTAGCGGGGGGCGACGGCGGTTGTGGCACAACGTCTTTGCCATGGGGCGGTACACACACTGCCAAGAGTTGCTGGTCACGGGTGGTGGTGGCGACAACGACGGATGCTGGCTTCCGAGGTGGTGGCCGAGCGATCGATCGAGAGGTGGCGCCGGTGCTGCCCCCCTCCCGCAAGACGAATCTGGGTCTTCGGCCATGTCAAGGGACAGTTGTAGCATTATCCAAGGGTCTTGTGTTCATCCCCTGAGGTTGAAAGGGGGATCTATGTCGTCACACCCTGGCAACACCCGAGCCAACCTGACCCTTATCACTTCATCATCCATTGGATTGTTGTGCATCGTGTGGCTCGCTCGTTGTATGAGAGTGCCCTTGGCAACATCCTTCAACTCACCGCCGACATCTTTAAGCAGGAGTACGCAAGAAGTGTCCTGAGGCAAAACATGTTGTTGGGCATCATGAGATGGCAGTAGTCATGCATCAAAGGCATAAAAGAGATGATGTGCACTAACTAATTAGTTACCTTGGTGATGGCGTGGAGCTCGGCTAATGTAGAGACACGACCGATGCCGGTGGCCGGCCTATCATCATCTGCATTCTCCCACTCGGGTGCTTCACGAAGCACCACCGTCGTCGGATGCGCCTTGGTATCTTTGGCGGAAGGGGCCGTTGGTGTGACCAAAACAAGCGGTTGGGTCCCGACGTTGACAGCTGGCGGGGTCACCAGGTGCGGCGACACGTTAACGTTAATGCCTGAGTTGCTGCCTCTTAAGCTGGGCAAATTTATCAGCCCCTGTCGACCTCCCGCATTCCAAGCAGTTAGCCCATCAAAAAACTCAGGGAGGAGCATCACGCGGAGCTTCTCTTCCACTAACTTGTCCACTATTTTCTCATCCACTACCTTCTCCTCTAGTGTCTGCACCTTCATCTTCAGCTCTTCAACAACGGCTTTATCCTTAGCCGCTAACTGGTTCTTCCTCTCCCTTCTTTTCTTGGCATCCTCTTTGTAGTACTCCTTGAACTTCATGCTCGTACCGAAGCCGGACACATGGCCAATTTAGGACAGCGGCAACCCCTTGTCCCTATTCTTGTAAGCATTCATCCCCGTGTTGAAAACCGTGTCCCACGGCTCCGTCGAATCCTGGGATGACTCTTTGGCAGGAGCGTCTAGTTCATCCTCCTGCAGAGACAAGGAAAGGTGAACCAATTTAGATTCTTGGCTTCATTATTTTAATTAGAACGCAATAGACTTGAGATCGGCGATAAATTCCTTACCAGCTTCTTCTCGAATTCCTTCACCTCCGGATCGTCGGTGATGAACTCCCCTGTTTCCTTGTCCAGGTAGTAGCGGGCCCAAACAAATTGCCTAAGCTGCAAGTCCGTGATTTTAAGCCAAGGGTTGTCTTTACCCAGGCATTCAAGCTCGGCATCCTCCTTGTCCCAAATGGCATGTTTCCCTCTATAACTGCCTCTTCCAAGCCGGTGGTTACCTATGTTCTGTTCCCGCATGGTCCTGCCCTAGTTAGTCCAATGTATAACGTCAGTGGTAGCTATATCTGTTTTGAATATCTTAAACTCCTCTTCGTCGAGTATCATATTTTTCTTACTAATAACCTCACAGCTTTCACCTTTGTCAATGTTATTCTTTACCCAGGTTTCCAGCTGCTCAAGGCATTGCTCATCTTCGTGAGGGCTAGTTTGTTCATCGGGTTATTTCTCTCCAGGTTTCTAAACTGCTCTAGGAATCTGTATCACTTGTGAAGCTTCTTCAGGAGGTTATTGACCAAAGCTGCATTGTCAACATGTCTGATGTACTTCACGTTGATCAACATGCTTTCCCGGACGATGCACCCGAGTTGCAGGCCATACCCTTTGGCAAACGCCTCTGGCGCAATGGGTTGGCCATTTTCTATGACTTCAGTGAACTCATCGCAGATGATGGCGAGCACTGGCACCTTCTGATCCTTCTTTTCCTTCTTCTTCTGAGAAGCGGCCATGTTGCCGCTACCACCATCTGTGCGCTCGCCGCCATCGGTGGTGTCATCCTCTTCGCCACCGCCTTCACTAGTTTCATCATAGTCGTCTTTGTCCCCCTCGTAATCAGAATCTCCTCCCTCATTGCCCCCAGCAGCTCTAGCGGCGGTCGCCTCCTCCTCCGGTGGTGGTGTCATCACCATTTCCTCCTCCTCCTGTTGGGACCCCGCCAGAATGACTCGTTGGCCTGTCTAGCTTGTTCTTCGATGCTCTGCTTAGAAGGGTTGGCCTCGTTGTTGCCTGACATGTTTGCACTCTATTAAAAAGATGCAAAAATTTAGCACAAATCTCGGCTGAAATATTTGGCATGACCTTTGCTAATTTTTTGATCTAGGAGTACCCATTTCTTAACCGAAACGGAAGTGAATCGACACTTTGGGAGAAATGTGCAACTCAATTGAAGAAATATATCCCTGCAAGACAAAACACCCCATCCCCATATTGACAGCCCCATGCATTGACCCCAACATCCATTATCCATCATCCACATGTAGTATATATATAACAGATAAATATGTAGAAATACACTCCGGGTACACCATCAGCTGCAGTATTTAACAGATAAATATGTATAGCAAGCTCCAACTCTAGGTACAGCAAGCTCCAAGAAACAAGTTCAGTGGTAATTAATTCTGCCAAAATGGTTAAATGATATGATTTCGCGCAAAACATCAACAACTATCGCGGTCATAAAATGACCTTCCATGTGCAAATAAAGTAAATAAAGGAATTCTTTAACTTGGAAAGGATAAAAACCATCTAGTACTTGTATGTGTCGATCAGAGAGAGAAGATTTTGATTGGGGAATGGTTTGTCCAACAGTCCAAGTTCTGTTTTCCTTGGGTATTCAGAGAATTGTATTCATGAAGTTCTCAGATTTTTGGCTCGGTACACACATACAAGGCCATTATAATCATTGTCAGTGCATTGTTTTGTGCACTCGTATGCATCAACATTTGCTTATCATGCCAATAGAATCAGGTTCAGAACCTTACTCATGACATCCAGTACATGCATTTGAGTGAGTTATAACAAGTTTAGAACTGCATGTGAGGTCTCTGAAAATCTGCAGTGGCCTGTTCTGAAACTGAAAATTGCTACGATATTGCTCTCTTATAAGTATTTTGCTAGCATGCTCATCTGTTTAAATTGGCCATGCATCTGGCGATAGGTGTACAGACTCATTAGCTGTAAAACTGAACCATGATATCATATTCATGATGTTTTCGCGCGGCACTCTGTAGCAGAGTTACATCTCTAAACTTACAAACTACAGAGTGCAACTGCAATAAATATGTGTGGAGTCATGGCAATGTAAGAATGAGGAGGGATGTGCTAGGACCTTGGTCAGTTAGAGGGATGAACTATTGGACCTGAAAGTGAACTAGACATGATTGCTATTTTCAGGAAAAATGCAAATGTCCATCAGCACCACAATTACAATATACTTGACCATTATTTTCAGAAAAAGGGAAATGTTGTTCAGTAGCAAAAAAATTAGTTAACTTGACCTTTATTTCAGAGAAGTAGCACCATTAATCTAGCGCATATTCAGTTTTCAACAACAGAAATTGGTTTCATGAAACCTTCATGCTACAAAGGTTCAGAGTTAGTTCTTGTAGCAGTGGCCAAGTAATGACGACTGTCGCAGGTCTTCAGTGTGGCATCATCAGAACTAAACAAGCCTGTCCTGTACTTGTAGCTCTAGGATCTCATCTAGCATCTCAGTCTGATGTTTAAATTGACATTGCGGCTACACCAAGACCATTGTGATTTAATTAAAAATATTATGATTCGTAGCTCCAGGTTTACCAACTAGCATCATTTTTCTGCAACTTGTAGTACTGGAACATCAAACTACAACTATACCATGATAAATAGAACATATATACTCGGATTTGGGCATCTAGGAGGGGAGGAGAGATGATGTAGCGATTTACCTAGGGACGGTGGATGGCGGACAGTGATCGAGGTGGCTGCTGGTGGCGGTGCCGAGCGAGGTGTCCTCCTGCTGCGGACGGCAAGGTGCCCTTCTCCTCCTGCTTCGGATGGTGAGGACGTGCACTGCCCTTCTCCTCCTCCTCCTCCTGTTGCAGACGGGCTCCGACGACTCCTCCTCCATGGGCTCGGCGCTAGGGTTCCAGCGCGGCGGTGGCAGGGCTCTCCTCCACGGGTTCGTCGGGCGGCGCTAGGGTTCCGGCGCGGCGGTGGTAGGGCTCTCCTCCATGGCGGCTCCGACGACGAGGGCGACTACTAGGGTTGCGCGCGGGCGATGACAGAGAAAGGGGAAGAGAATTGGATAGAGAGAAGAAGGGGGATTAGGGGGAGAGGCTGAACCGTTTACTTGGATAAGTGTGAAACTTCTGTGGCGCATTTCCACAGAATGTGCTATAGAAGTTCCAACTTTTGTGGCGTATTACTGCGTTATGCGCCACAGAACTTTTGGACATAGTCCAAAACAGCGCGGCGTCGTAGTTTGACAAGATCGCATACATGTCCTAGTGGTCTTGCTCGCTAGCTCTCAACCTGGGGCAGCCAGGTTTGAATCCTGGTTGTCTTAGACTTTTTTTTTCCTTTTTTTAATATTTTTAATTACACACATATGCATATTTATTCAAAAAAATAAAGAACATATACACACATATGCATATTTATTCAAAAAAAAGCAAGAACATACACATGCATACTTATTCAAAAAAAACTCCCGAATCATATATATATATATATATATGTGTGCGCGCTTGTCACACACAAATGTGAATTTGTATACCCACACGAATATCACATTATATGTTTTAGTCTCTAACTAATACCCACACTAATATCACATTATATCCACACGAATTAATACACAAAAAGGTCACACAATTGCTAGCATCTCTTCACAATCTTCTTGCCCTTTTTCGTCGCGGTTGAATACTTTAGCCCGTGCACTTTGAGATTTCTTCTTGTGAATGGACAACCTTTAGTAGGTAGTGTAGTCTTCCTTCTTACTTTAGTAGTAGTAGGCATGTCGAAGTACTTGTCGAATTCCTCTTCGATCTGTGGGTCGCCGTTTTTGTCAAAGTTTTGCTTGTTGGTGGCTCCTTCCATTGCGATGATGCTCCTCTTGCCCCTCCTAACTACAACACGGTTGGGCTTTGACGGGTCGGTAATAAAAAAGCATTGATCAACTTGGCTAGCGAGTACCCAAGGCTCATTTTTTGCGGAGGCATTCTTCGTCGATTTGGCATCTGGTATAACCATTGTGGTGAAATACCGGCCTTCTTTTTCCATGTTCTTGGCCCATCTAACATGGAACATCGGTACAATCTCTTCATAGTAGTTGAGCTCTGATATGTCCTCGTCCTTCTGTGGAATCTTTTCATGACAGTAGTCTCGTCATCTATGAAGGATAACATAGTTACTCCTGAGTTTTGATATTCGCTATTCCTGTCCTTTTCCTCTGTGTAGAATCTGTAACCGTTTATGTCGTATGACTGATAGGTCCTTAGGTTGTGCTCTGTGCCCTGTGACAAGGAGAATATGAGTTTTTTATCTTCCGTAGAAGGCGTCTGTGGGGGATTGTCTAGTTTCCTTTTTTTGAACCAACCCGTGAAGCTAGAGTTGTGCTCTCTGGTTACGTCTCCCTTCTTCCTCGGCCGGCCCTGGTCGATGTACTCCCACTCGATTAATCTTCTCTGCTCTTCCACCCAAGGGACAACCAATTCAATTTGTTGAAGCGTGACTCGGTGTGCCCTGTCAAAGTCGGTGCATCGACCATCAATGCCGACATGCAGTGAGTAGTACCCTTGCGGTGACCATATCCACCGAGCCTGCCGAGGTGCTTCTTGGTAGGTATCCCAACATCCTCATTTTCGGTGATTAGATAATTCTGGCAGAAAGAGATGCACTCGTAGATCAGAAAGCCCTTGGCTATGCTTCCATCTGAATGGGACCTGTTGCGAACGAATCCTTTGATGACACCGTTTAGCCTTTCAAATGGCATCATGTTATGCAGGAATGTCGGCCCGAGCTGGATGATGTCATCCACGACATGTACAAGCAGACGCACCATGATGTCGAAGAATGCGGGCGGGAAGTAAATCTCGAGCTCACATAGTATCAGCACGATCTCTTCCTGTAGCCTATCGAGCTGCTTCACACCGATCGACTTCCTAGATATGACGTCGAAAAAGTTGCAGAGGCCAAAAAGCGTCTCACGGACATGCTCGTCCATTATCCCGCGGATCGCAACAGGGAGTATCTGCGTCATCAGCACGTGACAGTCGTGAGACTTCATACTAACCTCTTCTTCACCATGTCCAGATATCTGCTTATATTCCACGAGTAACCGTGAGGAATTTTCACTCCTAGGGGGCACCTGAAAAACTGCTCGAGCTCCTCCAGACTCAGAGTGAAGCAGGCAGCACGAAGCACCACTTCATTCTTCATAACTCTTTTGCAGCGACCTTGAGTCCCTTCCTTCTGATCATCATCATCATCATCATCACTATCAGGGTACTGAAGATCTTTCTTGATGCCAAGAAATTTAAGGTCCTTTCTTGCTTTCGGCCCATCCTTGGTCCTCTCCGGCATGTTCAGTAGATTGCCAAGAAGACTCTCAGTAATTTTCTTTGTGATATGCATTACATCGAGGCTATGGGGAGTGTGGAGGACCTTCCAGTACGGCAGGTCCCAGAAAAAATACCTTGCTTTCCATATACCCAGCAGCATCTTTGTCCTCGATCGTTTTTTCTCAACGCAGGGCAATCTACCCAATTATTCAAAAGCTCCTCGATTTCTTCACCTCTCCTCGGACGCGGGGCTTTTTAGAGCTTATCCTTACCATTGAACACGTCACCATGTTTTCTCCACGGGTGATCCATGCGGAGCCACTTTTGAGTACCTTGGAACATAGTTTTCAAAGACCCAGGATCCCTTTGTAGCTGGAGATGCGGTGTCTCATCCATGAACTTGACACATGCATTCTGTCCGTTGTTCACGTGGGCCGATACATATGCATAGCCAGGATAGTCCTGCACCATCGTGAGCAAGGCTCTCAGATGGAAATATTCTTTAGTGTAGGCGTCCCATGTACGGACCGACGTCTCCCACAAGCTAGCTAACTCCTCTCTCAACAGCCCAAGATACAGATGCATATAGATACCTGGTTGTTTTGGCTCCTGAATAAGAATGCTCATGTGTACATACCTTTGCTTCGTGCACAGCCACGGGGGGGACGTTGTATGGCCATACAAACACGGGCCATGTGCTATGCGTGCTACTCTGGTTTCCAAAAGGATTGAGTCTATCAGTGCTCATACCCAGCCTGATGTTCCGTGCATCGCCCCCGAACTCTTCGAACTCGATGTCTAATGCATTCCATTGGCTAGCGTCTGAAGGGTGTGTCAGGATCTTGCCCTTCTCCGGATCATCTTCTGGTTTCTCCCTTTCCATGTGCCATTGCATGAGCTTTGCTTCACGAAATATCGTTGCAGGAGGAGGGTGATAGGAAAGTACCATACCACTTTTCGAGGAACTTTCTTTTACCCACTCTTGTACCGTCCTTGGCCGCACATTGGACATGTGGTTCTATCCGCGTACTCGTTCCGATAAAGTGTGCAATCATTGATGCATGTGTGGTATTTAATGTGTGGTAGGGCGAGAGGGCACACGATTTTCTTGGCCTCCTCGATACTTGTTGGCAATGTGTTCCCCTTAGGAAGTCGGTTGTGCTAGTATTACATGTATGCATTGAAGCTCACATCGGTCCATTTTTGTTTGGCCTTCGTCTCCAGAGACTTGAGTGTTACACTCAAACGTGTATCCTCGGGGCGACACCTAGGATACAATGGAGTCATCCCGTCTATCTCCAGAGCCTTGAACATGAGGGTCCTGCAAGGCCGAAGTTAGCAGTGTATGTGTGTTCGCGTCTTCTCCTTCTTCATGATGATCATGCCTGTCAGCATCTCCTTCTTCATGATGATCATGCTCGTCACCATCTCCTTCTTCATGATGATCATGCCCGCCGGCATCTCCTTCGTCATGATGATCATGCCCGGTAGACTCTTCATCTTCTCGCCTGCCCACATCTTCATGACCACCATGTCTTGTCGGTGCCTCACTAAGGTCGCGCATGAAACCGCGCCAAAGTAGGTGACCCTCCAATTGTCCAGAATCAGGGTCGATCCAGCGCTGGAGTTTGCATGTTCGACATGGACATCTTATCATGGTCTTGTTGTTCAGAATCATGTCTTCCTTCGCGTCTTTCTTGTACCTAGCAATTCGACCTTCGCTCATCGTGATGACATGGTTGCCTTAGCAGTCACAATAGAGATTAGGTTAGAACCACACCATATGCACACACACATGCATGAATGCTAGCCGGAAAAAATCGGCATGACCTTTCCTAAAATTAGGACATATGGGTAGTGCAATAATTTGCCGAAATGGAAATGAATCAACATTTTGGCAAACATCCATGCACCACACCGGCCGGGACAACAACAAGCAAGCAACAAAAAACTTCCTCCCAATGCAAACATTCATGCACCACACTAGCATCGTCTCGCCATGCATCGCACACACCGCACACGCGACAAGCTTCACCTACATGTTCATGGCTAAGTACTCACCTAGTAGACTTAATGATAGCGAGACGAGACCACACGATGAGAGAGTGTGGACAAATATATCTAGAAGTTGGTGGAGAGGAAATTAGTAAATAAATAGAGATGTGAGAGACAAAAGTAAGAAACTTTTAGATCTACAAGTTGGAGGGAGGCTTCCACTTACAAATCTATGGACTAAAGTAGGTTTAGTTACAAGAAAATGGACAAACTATGGGCAAAATGGGGTGGGAGGGAGGAGGAAGAGGAGCTGGGAGGAGGTAGAAAGGAAGAAGAGATGTGAAATGGGTGGTGGTGGACCGATAGGGGTGAGCTCGCCACCTTTTTGCACATGGATCTGGACGCCTTGATCTGCGGCGCATATTGCTGTTATGCACCACAGATGTTCACACTTCTGTGGTGTATTGCAATATGCGCCACAGAACAAGGTGGTCCACATTAAAGTGGTGGGACACATGTCAACTTTCTGTGGCGCATGTGTGGATATGTGCCACAGAAAGTAAACATTTCTCTGACGCATATCCACACATGCGCCACAGAAAGTGGGTCAAAAAGATTATGTGGTGGGGCCCGCCTCCACTTTCTGTGGCGCATAAGGGAATATGTGCCACAGATCTTATCACTTCTGTGGCGCATATGTCATTATCCGCCACAGAAACTAGATCGCCCCAGCCCGGTTGGCGGGTCCCACATAAATTCTGTGGCGCATGGATAATGAAATGTGCCACGGATTTATTTAGTTTCTGTGGCGCATTCTACCTAGTGTGCCACTGATACTTATCTGTGGCGCATGGTTTTGCATATGCGCCACAGAATATCTTGTCTACCTATAGTTGTTTTCCTAGTAGTGTTGTTGGCAGTGTGTTGCACTAGCCGAAGCAATAAATCTCCTTCTCATAATACACGGGGTTTTTTTCTTCCGGCAATGATAGATTTTGCTGATATATAGCCGATATGGACAATTCCATCTACCGTGCTTCTTTAAGGAAGTTGACATGATTTTCTCGGGCCTATTTTACCATGGCCTCTGTATACAAGGTGACTCTCGACAAGTCATGCTCTATATCGGTTAACAAAACAGCTTCTGCCCCGTATACGAGAAAAAATGGCATATATCCGGTTGAGAAATTTGGTGTTGACCTGGGATTCCACAATATTGTGGGTAGCTCATCTATCCAGCACCCGGTAGTGTGCTGCAGTGGGTCAATGAGCCTATGTTTTATTCCAGACAGTACCAATCCATTTGCTCTTTCCACTTGCCCACTGGATTCAGGATGTGCGACCAATGCTACATCGATTCTTATCCTTTTATCCATACAAAACTGAGAAAAATCTCCCTCGGCAAAGTTTGTGGCATTATCTGTGATGATTCTATGTGGATAACAATATCTCAGGATGATATCCTTTAAGAATGACACAGTTGTGTAGCTGTCACACCTTATTAACTTTACCTCTATCCATTTGGTGAACTTATCCACCATTACCAAGATATGGGTCATATTGCCACGAGATAGCTTGAATGGTCTCACCATATCCAAACACCATACAGCAAATGGCCATGTGATTGGAATAGTCTTGACTGCTGATGCCAGCATATGAATCTTGCTTGCGTACTTCAGCCAACTTTTGCACTTCTTGACTATCTCTTCAGCTTCTTGTAGAGCACTTATCCAATAGAACCCATACTGGAATGCATTAGCAACTAAGGCTCTTGATGAAGCACGATGTCCACATTCTCATTGATGGATATCTCGGAGTATCTCTTGCCCTTCTTCTAGTTCGACACAGCGTTGAAGCACATTCATAACACTTCTCTTGTACAGTTCACCACTAATGATGATATATGCTTTTGCTCTTCTCTGCACCTGTCTGGCCAAGGTTTCATCACTCGACAAACTCCCATCCACCATATAAGACATGATTGGCTGCGCCCAAGATGGCATAGCTCGAACTGTGAAAATACATTCATCAAGCATCATAGGCTCAACCGACATTGCCTTTGTCGACATAGGTTGCAAAGTCCATGGGTTTGATGGAGCAGTCCTCGATTTTGATGGAGCGGTCCCCGGGTTTTATGGAGCAGTCCCCGGGTTTGACTGAATAGTCCCCATGTTACTCAAGCCGCTTCCCACATATATGTCCATTGGGACAACCTCTTCTTCTGGATTTGCCAGTATAAATATTGATTCGGATTTAGGCGATGGCTTGATGGATGGTTTATGAAGATGCTCGAGAGCTATGCTGGCTAGAATGGCCTACCGAGATGACCCTAGCTTGTATAATATGTTGGTTGCTTCATTCTCTGCTCAAGGTACATGATGAAATTTTCACCCCTCCAAATATCCACATATTTGCTGGACATGAAACTGGTATAAAGCCATGTTGTCATCTAGTGAATCCCAATTACCAGAGACTTGCTGAACCACGAGGTCCAAATCACCAAAACACTAAATTCGGCGAATGTCAATTTCCTTAGCCAATTTAAGTCCATGAATAAGTGCCTCATACTCAGCCACATTGTTCGATGCTGCAAAGAGGATCTACAATACATCTCTCGATTTATCTCACTTGGGTGAAGTGAGGACTATGCCGGCACCCAAACCACTCTTCATCTTCGATCCATCAAAATGCATCCTCTGGTAATTGGAGTCACGCAATCATGGCTCATACTACATCTCCGCCCAATCAACAAAAAAGTTGGCCAATGCCTAGGACTTGATTGCGTCCCTCCTATAATGCATAGGATACTAGCTCAATTTCTCACTTGGCTACTTGGCCACTTCCATCTTTGTTTCCCAGAATTTCCGAGATAAGATCTTTGCATATTACTCTCATTGGATGCTCTTGGAAATAGTTCTTGAGTTTCTTGGCTGCCATATAAACGCCATATGTCATCTTTTGGTAATGCAGGTTATTCTGCTTGGACACGAAGAGCACTTTTCTCAGATAGCATACCGGCCTTTATACTTATTTTGCTTCTTCTTCTTCTTGTTCAACTATCACCACTACACTGACAACTCAGTTTGTCTCTACAATATAGAGCAACATTGGCTCTTTGGATAGTGCTGATGCCAATACCGGTGATGATGCCAACATCTTCTTGAGTTCACGAAATGTGACATCTACTTGTTGTGTCCAGATGAACTTATTGGCTTTTTTCATTAATTGGTATAACGGCAGAGCCTTCTCTCCCAACCGACTAACGAAGCGGCTCAAAGATGCTAGGCAACCAGTGAACTTCTATTCGTCATTGAGGCACTTTTGTAGTTCCATTCTTTTTATGGCACTGATCTTTGTCATATTTGTTTCACTTGCAACCCTCGTCGGCCCGGGTTGGAAAGTGCTCCAGCTCCTATGGAGGGTACTTCTACGGCTTGAAATCAGCCAAAAAGAGGGGAAGCTCGTGGTCCCCCATGCCGTCCTCCCCCAGATGTGCCATAAAGAGCTACTCAACAAGGGGAAAATAAGGAACGGGAAGAGATCCCTCGGGAAAAGTTCACTCGAAGGAGAAGAAAAGAAGCTAACCTTCAGTGGCACCTGACCACGGTGGTACGGCCGGCAGGAGAAGGTCCAGTCCTCCGCCAGCGTCTCCTTTGAGATAGTGGCAAGCCACTCTCGAAGGGCCCCGTATGGCACCTCTAGCCGGGACACCCGCATGGTAACCAGGGAGTCGGATAAGTGGCACATTTTGTGCGACCGCTGCCGCAGCGGAAGCACACGGCTCGTCATCCAGGACAGCAGGACATCTCGGGCAGTGAGACACTCCTTCTCCACTAGCACCGCCACGCGGATGGCCATCCGGTCCATGTTGGCTTGTGCGCCCAGGTTCTAGACGATCCATGCCTTCCGGGTGGAGGGGACGTTGGCAAAGAATGGCACCTTGATGAGGTCGACCTCGAAGGCACTGTGCACATAAAAGTACGAGCACTGCCATAGCTTCACGGTGTTAGGGATCTCCATCCATGGCATCACCGACAACAACCACGGATATATGGTGCAATAGCCGGTCTCCGTTAGGGGGCCATTCTTCCCCACCACCTGAACCTTGAAGTTGAAAATCTTCAAGAAGTTCGTCGCGTCCGGGCAAACCCCCAGGAGGCCCTCGCAGCAGGCCGCATGATACGACAGTTGCACAATGGCATTGGCTCCCAGGTGGTGGAGCTGAAGGTGGAACGTCGCGAGGAGCTCGAGGAAGAATCTTCTCAGTGGCAGGCCAAATCCGCGGGCAGAGTGGGCGACGAACACAACGGTCTCCCCAGGTCAGGGGTTAGGCACTCGCTGCCCCTCCGGCATGAGGTGATGCTTCACCAAGCACTCCGACCGGAGGAATTTCCCCTGCCGGTACTTCTGGACAAGATCTTCAGTCACATATGAGCCACACTAGCCCCCGGCTTATTCCGGCAACATCTTGCTAGGCGCGGCGGCCGTGTTGGAAAATCGGGGTCCCATCATCACAAAGGAGAAGAGGATATGCCGGCGCCCAAGAAATAGAGGCGCAAAGAAGTAGAGAGGAGGCAAAGCGCAAGGGGCAGAAGCAGCAGGCATAGGAAGAGGATGAAGTGGGGAAGGCCCCCTCCCTTGCACCCCTATTTATCGAAGCAGAGAAAGCACGCCCCCTGTGCTCCCTTTCACCATGTGGCAAGCACCAGCTCCGCTCCCCCACGACGCTTCAGTTGCGGATTGCATGTGCCAACATAACTCTTGTAGAGGATCCCGCAAGTGAGGCGTGTGCACAGTCTCCAAGAAACCACAATGATGAAGATGTGTGCACGGTTACCAAAAACTGTCGCGGTAGACCAAGGGGTCAAACTGACGCGACGCGCGCCAGAAGTGGCAGGCGTGGCCAACATAAGCACTGACGTCACCAACCAAGCGATTCATCTCCCTCGCCGGTTGCGGGAGTCGGTAGATTCAATCGCCACTCACACCGGTCCCGTAGCCGGTAAACTCCAGCAAGGGAACAACAAGCATCTCGATCCAAAAAATGACAAGCACTACAAGACAAACTTGCGACCAACTCTTCATCAGCAATCATTTCAGCTCAGCCAATGAGCACGCAAGAACTTCTCCACAAGGCGAAGTCCCAACGCGCTCGAGAACTAGTGTCGAGGGGATGACACCTAGGTAGGCCAAGCTAGGCTCAACTGGCCGGCTCTAGGGAGGCCTGGCCGGATGGCCGCGAGACAAAGAACCACAGCCGGGTGGACCTCTCAATCCGATCTGCCCTCAAGATTTCTTGGCTGGCCCGTCTAGCCGGGTGACCAGAAGAGCCAGCTGGGTGGCCAGCTCTACCCGGCAGCCTCGGATCCGTTGGCCAAAGATACGGAGGGGGTGACGCTTCTTGCTGAGCACACCCCTAACCAGACAGGCTAGCACGCCACCCTGTCAGCGCTACAAGACGAGGGTGCCAAAGAGCCAAGGCTAGAAGATGACGAGTAAAGCACCGGCTGACGAGTAAAGCACCAAGCTGATGATTAAAGCGCCAGGTGATGCCCAAAGTAACGGCGTCGGGACACTGTAGCATTGTCCTCCCATGTACTGAAGGCTTAACTAGGTCCTAGCCCACCAGTTGGGCCTAGCCAGCCAGCCCTCTTGGTAAACCCAAAGCCCAAACAGTAAACCCTAGAGCCCACAATGTAACCTACCTCTCCTAACCAGTATATAAGGGGGTAGTGCTAGGGTTCGAGAGGAGAGGACAAGTTACAAGTTCTCTAGATTCCACAAGTTTAGTAGTTCATCTTCCTCTAACTCTCCATAGCAGCTAGGGAAACAGCTCAAGGAGCACCTGTACTGAGCATTCGCTCCCCATATAGTAGATCCTTGCAGGAATAGGAGTGTTACCTCATCTAGAGGGCTCCAAACTTGGGTACATCGCTGTGTTTGCAATATCTGTGCCCAACCCGTTGCGAGTAGCCACCGATAGTATCCTGATTGTCCCCTTCATGCTATCCCCGATGGCACTGCCGTGTTCCACACCACGACATGCCACCAGCACCTACATCCAAATAAACGATCTGGGAACCTCCTGTACCACCTAGGTTTGCCTTGCGGTATGCCTCATTCTGACGGTTAGCTATACACACTAACTCATTAACTTGCTCTTTCTACTTGCGCTGGGCTTCACATGGCAAGCTAGACACCTCCGCTGTTGCTGCCTCTGCAGCTCTGAGGTTCTTAGTAGGAGTACTATATTTCGGCTTACTAGCCGACACTTGACTAACCACGCATCAGATTTGGTTCTACCTCGGTTTCGCACACCATCTATGCGACTAGGATGAGCTACTATAGTAAATCCATGGGATTTGTTATACTCACGGAGTGTGATATCCAGCTCCTGTCGGGTGCGACTTACCTTGACTGCCTCCTCGAGAAGACTCTGGTGAAGCTCATCCAACTGATCATGTGCCTGATTCGGGTCTGCAATGGGAGCAACTAGCACTGCGAGCTTGTCGATGGTTGCCTACATAGGATTTGGCCTTACCGTCTTACTACAACTGGCAATGTTTTCTGGCTTCTCCAGTGGAGGGCATCTTGACCGGACTGGCTCGGGGGTTGTGTCCACATACTCAATAGGATCATTGCCAGCATCTGCTCTAGGGCGGTCATCATGACCTCTACGCAGCTAGCAGGGCGATTGTTTCGCTGGCCGTGAGCCGCTTAGACAGTGGGAGGATCTGTAGCGACGATCACCCTCTGTGGGTACTTGCAGCGATGTTGATGGTGACGTAGACCTGGTGAGCGCCAAAGCTGACGGACTTGCCATTACTCAAGAGAGGTATGTTGCCGAAGTAGCCAGCATGTCTCAGACGAAGTACAGTGAGCCGAGCCTTTGGACAAGGCTAGAGACCAAGCGCTCGTAGGAGGCGATGATTTTTTCCATCCATATAAGTACTTCAGCTAGCGCCGTTGCTGCTCCCATGGTGGGCACCAATTATCATGGTGGTATTATGGTAGATGCCATGAGATGGCTTATCTTGGGCCAAATGGACGCCGAAGGATCCGGGGAGGAAGGATGCGGTGAAGACCGTACATAGAACACAACACAAACATACACGATGTACCCAGGTGCAGGGCTCTCCGATTGAGATAACACCCCTACTCCTGCATGATAGATGATATATCTCTAAGTATTACTATAGATACAATGGCGCTCCTTGAGCTATATGCGAGAGGAGGAAGAAGGATCTCTCTGCTCTCGCTCTTCTCTCAGTGAGTTTGGGGTAAATGAGGAAACAGGGCTCGATCCCCCTCTATGGAGACCCTAGGGTATCTTATATACAGTCCCCAGGTTACAAGATTAGGGCACAGATGGCAAGGAATATCCCGTATCGATGGGGCTTGTTGCTTTGCGGCCCCAAAGTTCTTGGGTGAGTGCGTAGCGGGTCCCAAGTTGCCTCTAATTGTCGTGTTTCGCAAAGTTGGACTGCCAACTACCGAGAGGGGCCATTTCAAGGCAAACTCATCTCACCCCTACCAAATTCAAACATTCCGTCAAACTACCCCGTGAAGTAGACGGTCAGGACCCGCATGTTAGTAATCTTTCTGTGACACGAGAGCTAACATGGCAACCTTGTAGGAAAAATGAGGAACTCTTGGAAATTCACAAATCCACTCCCTCCTTTCACATGAAGGGGCTTGGTGCGTTGACCAAATTCACAAATCCACTCCCTCCTTTCACATGAACCCTAGCACCGGCAGCGTCGAAATCCACCCTCCAACCAGAACGATCCCTTCAGACATTTGACTTCTGGCACTAAGTTGCTACGCCCACTTGCTGATCCCAAGCTCTAATGATGCATCATGTGCCTGTCGTTCGGATGCTCTAGCCTGCCTCCGTCACCGACGAGCTGAGCAGTACGGAGGATGCCATATCCTACTACCAAGGAAGAAGTTCTGGCTAATTGTGGGTGAGCTACTATTCTCTTTGGTATTCGCACTAACTATAACTGCTAGCTTTCTATTAACATTATAGAGATAGATCGAACCTAGAATTGTTTGCTAGCACAATGCTAATAAACAATTTTTATCTTTTGTCCCCGATTTTCTATCAAGTAGGATCTTCGTGGACCACCCTTACATGGTTACGATAACCCTCTATGGCTACCACACTAAATTAGCAAATGGGAAGAGCAAGTGGAATCAAATTCACTGTCTGAATATGGAAGTAGCACCTACACAGTTAAACACTATCCCTGGTATGGTTGTTGATGTGCATAAACATGCTGAAATGGGGCCGAAGTAGACTGCATGGTTCAGCTTCATGGATAAACAAGGCATCATGGTTCCTGTAACGTGTGATAGTCAGCTAATTGGATTGATGAAAAAGTTTCATGGGCTTCGCATGTTTATGCTAAATTGTAAAATACTGGATGTGGAAGTTGTTGCTACTGGGAGTCCCCGTGTTGTTGTTGCTCTGGCTGATGCTACTGGTAGTCCGAGAAGTCCCCGTGATGTTGACCCAATTCCTATTGTTGTTGAGGAAACTAAGGCTTCCGGAAGCTACCCCGCTGTTGTTGCCAAAACTGTTGTTTAGGTGTGATCTGGGTTTAGATATTGTTTAAGCTAGTTGCAATTTCGGTTGTATTTAGTGCGAGTGCAAATTTTATGCTTCATTTTATTACTATCAAGTTTACTATGGATTGCAATAATCTACTGCAATTTGCAGTTTTAAGTTGTTTGAGGATTGTTACAAACTGCGCATCTATCAAAATTACTACACGTACATGAAAAAATAGTGAAACTGTAAGAGGTGCAACACAGGATCTTTTGGAAACAGGGAGAATATCCATTGTATTACACGAGCAGCATAGAACTTGCATAATTCATAGACGTTCACTCAACAAAATGAACACACAAAGAGCCGACCTGAAGAGAATACATTAGGAGCAGACCCACACGATCCATCAATCTGACAGATAGCCTTCATAGTAATCATAGTGGGTGGTACCATCCTAGCAATAAGGCAGCACCATCTGCATCTCAAAATGCTCGAAAATTCTGCAATCCTCCGCTAGCAATCAATCGAGTTTGAAAGGATAGTCATTGATCCATAATCCTCCTACTCCATACCCATGTACAACCCTTGGCTCCTCTTCCCACGCAAGAGCCTCAAAGTTGTAAAATCTAATCTCGGAAAGGTCCGCATAGTATATGATTCCTTCCTGCACCTTAGGTAGCTTGCTGTTGTTGATGCAGACGCACCGATTGTCAGCAACAAAGAGAGTATGACTTCCGATGCCTCTGACCGGCTTAAGGACACGGTTCTGGGTATCAACTAGGTAAACCACCCGCATGCCACCGTAGACCGGTCCACTCACAACGAACAACAACTCTCCATCGGACTCGACGAGGTAAAAAGGATTCTCTAGGAACTGGCAGCCCGGAACTGGGCCTGCAATGGTGGGATGCATCTCCAGGGTCCGTATGGAGCGCTGAAGCTAGACATCTCCCTGAGCAGTAGCACACATAGTCTAGAGGACAGACCCGTATCTGTATGCGATGAAAACATCACTGGCATAATAAGTCATGCTCCGGAGTACTGTGAATTCATACGGCGAGTACGATCCTTCACCAAAGATCGGGCAACTCCCTTCCTCCATGTCCTCATCCACCCACCGAATAGTGGTGTTATGATTGTTTGATGTAGACACCATCAACAATAGGAACATCATCACAACGACAGAATCCACCTGCTCGGTCGGTATATCTGCTCTCGAGCGCTTGATAGCACCCGAGAAGGGGTTGTACAATCGGGTCGCGTATGGTTGCACCCTCTGTCCAAGCACCAGGAGGCCACCAATTGTACTACCAACATAAAAGTACCTTCAAGAGAGAGAGAGGGGAGAAAAGGAGATTCAATCAAGGTAAACAGACTAAGATTCAATCAAAGTAAACTAACTAGTAGACGAAGAAACATAACTTAAAAACAAATAGTATATGAGGTGAATGCAAAAAAGGATCACATATATATAGATAAATATCAAGAAAGCACCTGTGAATAACCCGGATAATCTTCTTATCAAGGTGGCGGCCAGTTCTTGCGTTCAGCAACATGATGGCGTCGTCTATGGGATACTCCTACGACAACTAGTGCTCCAGAATAATCCAGTTGGCTAGCATAAAGCGCTCCTCCATGTAGCCGCGCTAGGCATTGCAGACTGCCTGGAAGACGGCGTAGTAGTCAAAGTCGTCCGTCGAAAGGAACATTTCACCTATATTCTAGATGAGTCCCTCAGGGAGACTAGCCCACGACAATTCCTACTGCTTCTTGCTGTCCATGGATGATGGCGTTTGTGTGGTCTCGGTCCCGTCAAATGGCAGAGGAAGCGGTTCCAGAGACACACATTTAAACAAACACCTGGGAAAGCCAAGCGAAGCGTCTAGAAACGAGACGACGGCATGCACACAACAACCGCAACCGCATTTCATCAAACTTGCATGAGCACGTGCATGTGCACGCACACGCGCACTAATTACGGATAACGGACATGCACACCAGTGTACGACTCCTAGGAGCACGCGAATGTGTAGGCTGATACTAGTAGTAGTATCATAACCTCATTGTATTTAATTATCCCTAGGAGCACGCGAGTGTGTAGAATGTATAGGATGATATTAGTATTAGTACTAGTTTAGGTGTGAGCTGGGTTTAGATGTTGTTTAGGCTAGTTGCAATTTCGGTTGTGTTTATTGCGAGTAGCATTATTGTAATGGGTTTTGCGAGCTCTAATGAGAATTATGTATAGTTGTGTTAACTACAATATAGCGTGTACGTTCTTCCACTTTATAAACTGTGTATGTGCCATTTGCATGCAGCACAATCCATGTAGATTACATTTAAACAAACTAGAAAAGGAAGAAATGAAGGGCTAATACAGAGGAACGGATGGCCAATTTCTTTCTCCCAGGACTCCTAGACCACTAGTTCAGACCACTTGGTGAACAAGTACTATTATTACAATTAAAAATGTACGGAGATCTAGTTTAATAGAACTAGTTATCACACATCTCCTTGATCTTCCTAATCTTAGCTCGATGTACATCTTCCTGCATGCATGAGTAATCAGAGTAGATCTAGCTCAGAATAGATAAATGGCCACATATGTTAGAGATGAGATGACTCACATCGAAATCACCGTCGCTATCATCACGACGTGTTTCCTCACTGTCTCCCCTTGAACCCATGGCGAAAGGGGGATGGGGGATTGGGGTGGCTGCGGGAGAGATCCGTGGAGGCGTCGTCGGCTACGGCTATGGCAGGATAGAAGAGAAGTGGGGAAAGTGGCTTCGAGGCAAAGGAAGATAAGTATGGGGAGGAAAAGAAGTAAAGGGGACATGACACTGGCAGGTGGGCCCACGGAACCCGTGACACTGGCAAGTGGGAGCACGCAGTTTTGCCAGTTTGTCCAGAGCAAGTGGATAGTAAGCATGGCCAATCATGTCGTAGAACAGACTACTCGTGGATCTCTCTTACAAAGAACCATCACAGTCGTCCAAGCGCCCCGATCGAACGGTCTGTAACAATTGTGAGGCAGAACAAGCGTCTTGGGGCGTGCCTTCTAGAAGACTCGATCTAACATCCAACAATGGGGGCTAAGGTTATGATCTAAGGGCCACCACAATGATGCACATGGTGCTCCACTGCATGTTGAAGTTGAATCCGAGCATGTTGCTAGGGTTACTGGACACGGTTGGACACATGTTGGAGTGACATTGCATGTGTTCTTTGCCAAACCACAATGATACACACACACATCAGAGTGGGTGTGGTGATGCAGTATATCTCAAACTGGTGCTCCACTGCATATGGCAGTTGAATCCCAGCATGTTGCTAGGGTTCTTGTACATGGTTGGGAACATGTTGGAGTGGCATTGCATGTGTTCTTTACCAAACCACAATGATATACACACACATTAGAGTGGGTGTGGTGATGCAGCATCTCTCAAATTGGTGCTCCAATCCATATGGCAGTTGAATCCCAGCATGTTGCTAGGGTTCCTTGACATGGTTGGACACATGTTGGAGTGGCATTGCATGTGTTCTTTGCCAAACCACATTGATACACACACACATTAAAGTTGTATTCTAACATGGACCTGCTTAATTATGATCACCTTATTTTCAGTCATACATAGTTTTGTATCCTGAAGTGGCGTTGATCTAGGACTGTCTATCAATGGGTCTTCATTCTTGTCAGGCAGCTGCAGGTCATCACGAAGCTTTAGGCCGCCACGAAGGATCAGGCGGAGTAAGAGGAGGAACACGGGTAGCGGGCGAGCAAACAAGTAGTGATGGGCGGAGAGCCGCGATGCCATAGCTAGAATCGAGGGCTCGCGGTGGAGGTTGTCACCGTCCTCCTGTCGTTCCCTCAGCATGGGGGTAACATCTGAGGACCGTCCCAGGTTCCTGGGGGAACCGTATGCGGAGCCCTGGCGCCGAAGCTGGAGAGTATGGGAAACACGGAGGCGGAGCCCTGGCGTCGGAGCAGGAGAACAGTGTAAGAGCATCTCTAGCATATACCGCATATCGCGGTACCGCAAAAGGCGGATGCGGTAAACCGGAAACCCTTTTTGAGGTATGAAAAAACACGGGGCGGAACAAATGCACCAAATCCGAATTGTATATTTAAAATTCATCACACATTGACGCTAGATTACATAGAGGAGGTTTTGATCATATAGATCTACATATATATAGTAGAATTTGATGTCGCGCCCTGCTTCATACTTAACCTAGCATCTACGCATTATCGGCGGTACCTATTCTCACATGATCATCATCGGCAGTGACGCTTACTCCTCGTCGATTGCTGGGTTGCCGAAGTCGTCTGACATGAAGTACTCGTCGGTCAAGTGGGCTTCCAGGGCCTCGAGCCGACGGTCATGCTCGCAGAAGGAGAGTCGGCAAGCACGGAGAAAGTCGCGCTTCTCCGCCCTGCGCACGCCAGGTGGCTCTTCCTATCCTGCACGATCTGCATCACTGTGGTGCACAACGAGTGGTATTTGGCCTCAGTGAGCAAGGCTGCCTCCTGCTCGTCTATGATAGTCGGCTCATGGACCACCGGCGATAGGGTGCACATATCCGCCAGGAGCAGCTCTTCTGCCTCACCGGTGTCATTGTCGGTGTCATCGTCGGGCGGAAACGGGGGGGGGGCACGGGTGCGCTCACGGGCTCCGCCGCTCTGTCCTTTCATGGGGACGCGCTCGCGCTCCCCCTCCACTGACGGGGGCAGCGAGCGAGCTCGCCGCCCGGAGGTCCTCCACCTCAGACGACAGCGGCACCGACAGTCACATCCGCCCAAATCGCGGCTCGATTGGCCGACCATGGCAGGAGGGAGGGTGCACATGGAGCTTTGTGGCGGCGATGTGCTTTTCGTTGGCAGAATCGGCCAAAATCGGAGAAGAATGGGGGCGGTGGCGAGGGTTTTTGGATGGGGGAGAAAGGGAAAATGGATGTGGGATACCGCATTCAGTGCCCCTCGCACTGAATATATGTGGGGTGGATGGGCCTCGATACGGGAAACCACAAAAAAAAATGCGGTACGGACCCTTTTGCGGTTTCTGAAAAGGCCATTTTTTGGCTGCGATACCGCATATCGGCCCAAAATTTTGTGGTATCGCCTATATGCGGTATCTGCTAGAGATGCTCTAAGAGAGAAGAGGAGAACGAAGAAGAAGGGGATTGATACATTGCAAATGTATCTATAATTTTTGATGTTACATGCTTGGTTTTATCCACTTTCTTGTGTTTTGTCCACACTTTGGAGTACTTTTCATATGATTTCTTGGACTAACCTCTTAACAAGAGCCACAGTGCCAGCTGCCTGTTTTCTACTGTTTTTGGTTCCAGGAAAGTCAGAAAATGAATATTCTCGGAATTGGACGGGACAAAAGCCGAAGTACCTATTTTTCTAGAAATCATCGGATGCCAGAATACGAGACGGAGAGGGGCCAGAGGCCAGCCACACCACCTGGCCACGCGGCCAGGCTTGGCACGCGCCAGGGGGTGGTGTGGTGGCCCCTGGCACCCCCTCGGCCTCCCCTTCCGACTATAAGATGCCCTCGGGACGAAAACCCTAAGGGCCCGATCAAAAATCCATGAAAGAGTCCGTAGCCGCCGTCATCTCCATCCCTAGATCGAGAGGGATCTGAAGCTCTTCCCGGCACCCTGCTGGAGAGGGGAATTCACCCTGGAGGCCTTCTTCATCACCATGCAAGCCTCCGGTGTGATGCGTGAGTAGTTCATCCTTGGACTACAGATCCATGTAGTAGCTAGATGGCTGGTTCTCCTCCTTTGTGCTTTCATGTATAGATCTTGTGAGCTCCGTTCATGATCAAGATCATCGATTTGTAATTCTGCATGTTGTGTTTGCGGGGATCCGATGGATACTGAGATGCTATTTCAGATTGATTATTGATTCTATCATGTCTTTGTTATTTGTGATCTTGCATGCTTTCTGTTGTTAGTAGCTATCTTGGCCAAGTAGATGCTAGCAACTCCAAGAGTTAGTATTTATGCTCGATAGTGGGTTCATGCCTCTGGTAATCTGGAGAAGTGACAGAAATCTCTAAGGTACTAGATGTGTTGTTGCTACTAGGGAGAAAACAACAATCCTTTGTTCATAGAACAATCGTATTGTTTACTTTACACGCAGTTCGTAAAGCAATAATCTGTTGCTTGCAACTTAATATTGGAGGGGGTTCGGATGATAACCTGAAGGTGGATTATTAGTCATAGATGCAGTTGGATGGCGGTCTATGTATAATGTTGTAATGCCCAATCGAATCTCAAAGGAGTCAAGATGATTAGTATATGCATGTATTGCTTTCTCAATGTTTGTCAATTGCCCCACTGTAATTTTTTCACCCAGCATGTTATCTATCTTAAGGAGAGCCACCTCTAGTGAACTATGGATCCCGGTCCCTGTCTTTTACATACAATCAACAATCTTTTACCGCTTTCTGTTTACTTTCTGCAAACTATTACTTCTTTCCATTCGATACGTTTAATCATTTATTTTCCACAAAACACGGTGAGATTGACAACCTCATCGCAAGTTGGGGACAAAGTTCTGTGGTTGTGTTGTGCAGGTCTCCATGTTGCTACTAGCACCGGTAGTGCGCCCTGCCAAGGCTTAGCTAGCAACACCTTTGGGGTGTTTCCTTGCTCCTACTGGTTCCATTAAACCTTGGTTTCATAACTGAGGGAAACTTGCTGCTGTGCTCATCATACCTTCCTCTTGGGGTTCCCAACGAGCTCTACATCAACATCGCACCAACACTTTCCTGGCGCCATTACAGAGCCATCAAGCATTTTTTTGGCGCCGTTGCCGGGGAGTCAAGGACATATTAACAAGGGGATACCCTCATAACCAATCTCTTTACTTTGTTATTTTTGTTTTGCTTAGTTTCTTTTGCTTTGTTTGCTTGTTTTGTTATAAAAAAACGCAAAAAAAAATAGTTTTACTAGTTTGCTTTCTTATTCAAAAACACACAAAAAATTAAGTCTCCTTTAGTTGTCACCTCTTCCTTAGCTCACCATGTTGATCCCTAAATTCACCTTGAAAGACCTTTCAATTGCTAGTGGTTCTATAATTGGGAAAGATAATATTGAAGAATTCTTTAATCATGTTAGTAAGCATGAAGATACTGAGGATAGATCCCTTGCAGAACTTGCTCCAAACTATGAGATTGCTGCAGCTTCTTTAATTCACATGTTAGAAGCTAGGTTTGTTAACCTCAACCCCTTAATGCAAGTAATGTTTCTTAAGCTTAAAGAAATTGAGGACCCTGATAAGAGGGATTTTATTCTAGAAACTTCGTTTAAGGAGTTCTATGATGTTGCCAAGGAAGCGATGAAAGTCTTAGAATGTTTCAATATGCTAGGCTCATGTGTAGATGTTGTTGGTACACGAGAAAAGATGAACAAAACCAAACCTAATGGGGAGGAACCTAAGATACCAATACCCTTTAAACTAGTGGCAATACATGATGCCACAGAAAAAAATCTTGATTGGATTGTTCCTGCAAACCCTTTTGATGAGAATAGTGAACCTAAGAGCATTGAGAGAGGATCCTCTAGAACTTATTTGGATGATATACCTTGCCTTGTTGAAGATATTTCTGGTATTAATCTCAATGCTTCTTCATTCGAGAACACTTGATTCTTTTTCTTGCTTCTTATGCCTAACTTAAAGGCGTTAAAGAAAAGTACTTATTGGGAGATAACCCAAAAGTTTTAGATGAGTCTTGGAAGTTATTAACTCTGTAATAACTGCTCCTTATCCTTTTTATTTGCTTTTTGTGCCAAGAGTAACCTCTAATGAGAGAGAAGTAATGATTGGGAAAGTTGCTGTCTCGAAACAGATTTATGTGCTTCACCATAAAAATTCGTGTAAAATCTCTGAACGTCTTTTTGAGGCGTGAATTTTTTTGCTTCTGTCCTAGGTTGTTATATAACTTTTGTTAGTTCAACACTTTTTGATTTGAGCAACATAAGATCTTCGAAAAAATTTCTCTTTACCTGCTGGTCTGTTTTGACAGATTTCTGCCATTTTCTGCATTTGCTTCTTGTTGGTTCCTTTTTTAGTTCTTTTGGGGAATTGAGATTTTTGAGTAAAGTTCTACAGTAGCTAGTGTTCTAATGGAAGTTTATTTGGTGTTAGAACTTAACCTTAAGACTTATTTATCTTGAGTGCACTAATGTTGCTAATAAAGATTGTGTGAAGTTGTGTATAAAGGAAAATTTTCAGGTGTATGGAAGGAATGAGTAACGAGATGAAGGATGGACTAAAGCTCAAGCTTGGGGATGCCATGTGTCACCCCAAGAAATATCCAAGAAATACAAGCGTCAAAGCTTGGGGATGCCCAAGGCATCCCCTTCTTCATTAATAAAAATCCCAGGTTTCTTCCAAACGCTTCATTTTTATTGTTTCATGCACAGTTGTGTTTTTCTTGGAGCGTCTTCTTTTTTGTTTTTGTTTTGGTTTTTTGTTTGCTTGGTTTTCTTAGCTTGCTGAATAAATTGTTTGGACCCCCTCTTTCATACATTCGTTTGGAAAAGACTAGGAAAGTTCATACTTATGTGGTAAAAAGATCTCGTTTTTGACTGTGGCCTATGCTCTGTCATACCATGCTTGATATTGTTTTGGCTTTATGCTTAGTATTATTTGCTGTAGCATGACTTGTTATAAACAATTGAGATTGCTTAATGTGCCTTGGATGAATCATGCGTTGTTTTAGCATATTAAAGCATAGTATATTGGTATTCTCCTTTGATGCTTTATTTGGGTTGACTTGGCGCATGCTCACACCATGTTATAACTATCTCAAGTCACCATAGCCTTTATGATCCTTTAGTTTTCAACTTGTAGTATCACTTTATGCTTTGATCAATGATGTTTTGTCGCTCTGCATGATTATGGCCATTATTGCTCTCTTAGTTTGTCGCTCCTAGTCTTTTGCTAGCCTCCACAACCAAGTATGAGTTCCACTCATGCATCCAACTCCCTAAACCAAGTTATTCCAAAGAGTCCACCATACCTACCTAGTAGCTTATGCTATTCCAAGTATATTCATGCTTTTGTTTACCTTCCAAATTAAACTTGTTATGAGAAAACTAGTGATTAAAGTTCTCACGAACTTGATGGCACTCTTTACTTTTATTGCCCTTAATAAACTTGAACCATTGTGTCGTCTATGTTGTATATGCTTGCACTTATTTGTTGGGAATTAGCAGAACCATGCTTTCATGGGGAACGCTTTCAACATTGCACTTGGTACTTGTACCTAGTTGATATCATGCTCTTTTGTATATGGATGTCGTCGCTGTGAAATGAAAGGGGAGCTTGTAAGTCCATGGAGTTATATATATGTGTTAGAGAAACGCCTGGGCCGCTGGTCTAATCCATGCTAACATGGTGGAAACCTGCAGCGTAACCATAATGAGTTGTCTATGAAGGATTCTTCTTATAAAAAAGAGTCCTATTGAGAAAAAAGAGAAAAAGGAAAAAAAGATTATGAAAAGAGGAAAGAGAGAAAAAAGCACCATATTCCCATGGTAAATAAGAAGATTGCTGAGATGCTCGTTGTCTGTTTTCCTTGTCATTTTGGTATGGGGATTCTTCCGTATCATCGGGCAAGGGGTACCCCGTTGGCGGTTCTCTATGATACACATGTACTTACGATGACAAGAACTTACCTGTGACTAAACTTGAGTAGCATGAGGAGCGGCCCTCGTATACAAGGGACATGAGATTTCTAACTTATACTTCGTCAAGCATGTACACCATAGTTTGTTGACTTTAACCTTAATCACCTTCAAGATGCTTATGATAGGGGCATTGAGAGTTGAAAGCTATAAGTACCATAATTTTTGGAAGCTCTTTATGAGACTTGAATCCCTACTTCTTTTTATAAAAAGGCCTTTCTTCCACCATTATATTGAGTCTCCACCTTCTATCTTTATGCAGCTACTTTGAGAGCATAGTGGCTATTCTTAGTTCTGTGTGCATTGTCCCAAGACTAGTTGATTGATGCATAACTTGATATTGCTTGTTTTAAACTATTTGTATCTAGTCACTCTTATGAACTTTGAAGGTGTCCTATGCAATTATATTTGTTACTCTGTTGAGGGACAAGCTGAATACTATTATGCTATGTTTTCTTTATGTGAAACAAACAAACGTCTTGCAAAGCATTGTTATTCATGAATCTTTTGTTTGTGCCTTTTTCATATTGCATCATAGTTTCTTTGTCTTATTGCTCGAACTTTGTCTTTCATGTTATGATTCAAGTACTATGATCCCAGCTTTGAATGTTTTACAAATACTTTGATCAAGTCTTTGATGGTGCATGTCACCTCAAAAATTATTGTTTCTTTTTATCACTTACCTACTCGAGGACGAGCATGAGTTAAGCTTGGGTATGTTGATACATTGCAAATGTATCTATAATTGTTGATGTTCCATGCTTGGTTTTATCCACTTTCTTGTGTTTTGTCCATACTTTGGAGTACTTTTCATATGATTTCTTGGACTAACCTATTAACAAGAGCCACAGTGCCAGCTGTCTGTTTTCTGTTGTTTTTGGTTCCAGGAAAGTCAGAAAATGAATATTATCGGAATTGTACGGGACAAAAGCCGAAGTGCCTATTTTTCCGGAAGTCATCAGATGCCAGAATACGAGACGGAGAGGGGCCAAAGGCCGGCCACACCACCTGGCCGCACGGCCAGGCTTGGCCCGCGCAAGGGGGTGGTGTGGTGGCCCCTGGCACCCCCTCGGCCTTCCCTTCTGACTAAAAGATGCCCTCAGGACGAAAACCCTAAGGGCCCGATCAAAAATCCACGAAAGAGTCTGTAGCCGCCATCATCTCCATCCCTAGATCGGGAGGGATCTGAAGCTCTTCCCGGCACCCTGCCGGATAGGGGAATTCACCTTGGAGGCATTCTTCATCACCATGCAAGCCTCCGGTTTGATGCGTGAGTAGTTCATCCTTGGACTACGGATCCATGTAGTAGCTAGATAGTTAGTTCTCCTCCTTTGTGCTTTCATGTCTAGATCTTGTGAGCTCCGTTTATGATCAAGATCATCTATTTGTAATTCTGCATGTTGTGTTTGCGGGTATCCGATGGATATTGAGATGCTATTTCAGATTGATTATTGATTCTATCATGTCTTTGTTATTTGTGATCTTGCATGCTTTCCGTTGTTAGTAGCTATCTTGGACAAGTAGATGCTAGCAACTCCAAGAGTTAGTATTTATGCTCGATAGTGGGTTCATGCCTCTGGTAATCTGGGGAAGTGACAGAAATCTCTAAGGTACTAGATGTGTTGTTGCTACTAGGGAGAAAACAACAATCCTTTGTTCATAGAATAATCGTATTGTTTACTTTACACGCAGTTCGTAAAGCAATAATCTGTTGCTTGCAACTTAATACTGGAGGGGGTTCGGATGATAACGTGAAGGTGGATTATTAATCATAGATGCAGTTGGATGGCGGTCTATGTATAATGTTGTAATGCTCAATCGAATCTCAAAGGAGTCAAGATGATTAGTATATGCATGTATTGCTTTCTCGATGTTTGTCAATTGCCCCGCTGTAATTTGTTCACCCAGCATGTTATCTATCTTAAGGAGAGCCACCTCTAGTGAACTATGGATCCCGGTCCTTGTCCTTTACATACAATCTACAATATTTTACCGCTTTCTGTTTACTTTCTGCAAATTATTACTTCTTTCCATTCGATACGTTTAATCCTTTGTTTTCCGCAAAACATGGTGAGATTGACAACCTCATCGCAAGTTGGGGACAAAGTTCTGTGGTTGTGTTGTGCAGGTCTCCACGTTGCTACTAGCACCGGTAGTGCGCCCTGCCAAGGATCAGCTAGCAACACCTTTGGGGTGTTTCCTTGCTCCTACTGGTTGGATTAAACCTTGGTTTCATAACTGAGGGAAACTTGCTGCTGTGCTCATCATACCTTCCTCTTGGGGTTCCCAACGAGCTCTACATCAACATCGCACCAGCACTTTCCTAGCGCCATTACAGAGCCATCAGGGACGGTGAAGACGGAGGCATCAGGAAGATATTTCGATGGCTTGTTGTATGGAAACCACTCACTTGGCAGTGTCAGGAGGGTAATATCTCTTAATTGTTGGGGGAAAAACCGAAAGGAAAAAATCAGAACGAAAAATCTGGCAGACTAACCTACTTCAAGACAAATTATAGTATAGATAGATAGATAGATGGATGCTTCTAAGAGAAACTCTAGTAGTCACGCTATCGCGCGGCGGGCTAAAATCGGTTTGTAGCGCGCTGTATCTCGCTATTGCGCGCGGCACCAGTTTTTCCTCCACCGGGCACGCTAAAATGCAGCGCGCGGCAGCTTGGCAAAAATACCCCCCTCCCCTCTCCCACCAGGCATGCTAAAAATGCAACGCGTGGCGCCAGCGCAAACAGATTTCACAATCACCAATAGATTGAACTAGATCAAACAACCCAAAATAATTCAACAATAAATTGTCTAGTTACTATTACAACACAAGAAAATACAATAAATTGTTCACCAACAAATGCAACAAGTTTTTCATCAACATTACAACACTACTATTTTCCAAACAACCTCTAATGCTCCTCGATAAGACCTTTCTAGAGCTCATCATGCACCTCGTTCGACCGAATGGCATGATATGAGGCAATGAAACACGCCACTCTATGTGCTCTCATCTTCACTTGCATGGGAACCCCCATCAAGTCAAATAAGGAGTAATCCACATCTTTGCCATGACCATCCTCTATAATCATATTATGCATGATCACACAAGCGTTCACGATGTACCAAAGGCAATCTTGGTTCCAAAATCTTGCTGATCCTCTCATAATAGCAATTTCAGCTTGAAAAATTCCAAATGCTCTTTCCACATCTTTGTTAGCCGCATTGCGAAATTGGAGTTGTTTCTTACCTTTGGGATGGTGAACCAGCTTTACAAATGGTTGCCACCTTGGGTAGATGCGTTGGCAATATAGTAGCCATAGTTGTACTTGTGGCCATTTGCTTCAAACTCCACATGTGGACCTTCACGCAATGCAATCCTTGTCATAAGCGGTGACCATTGAAGAACATTGATGTCATTGCTCGACCTGAGCATGCCAAAGAATGCATGCCAAATCTAAGTCTCATAATCTGTCACTGCTTCAAGGATGATAATGGAATCCTTCTTGTGTCCTTTTAACTATTCATGTCATGACGCAGGATAATTCTTCCAACTCCAGTGCATACAATTAATGGAGCCAAGTATTCCTAGAAACCCCCGAGCCTTGTTCTCCTCCAAAAGCCTAGCAGTGTTTCAGCATTGGGGGCTCTCGAGTATGCGGTGTCGAACACTCGCACAATTGCAATGGCAAAGCGTTTGACACATTCGATGGCTTTGCTCTCATCCATAGCCAAGTGGTCATCAACTAGATCAGCCGGTATTACCGTATGCCAACATCCGCAAGGTGGAGGTCGCCTTTTGGTAGGTTCTATGCCCAAGTTCTCTAGCAGCATTCCTCCTTTGCTGAAAAACCGATCATACTTGGTCACCTCCTCTGCGATGTGCTTGAACAATTTGGGGCTCATACAAAAACGCCGACGAAAATAGTGCTCGGGGTATGTACATTGAAATAAATCCGCATCAACCAATTGTGGCCATCAATCCTATCCCTCCACAACTTGAGTCTACCAAAAACCGAGCCACCGTGTTTCAACTTTTTGTTAGTTCGCCAAGCCAATAACATCGCTATGTTCTCGTCTTCTTCCATCTCAAGTTCATCATCGGATGAATCGTATTTCCTCTACAAACACGGAATGATTGAACTCACTTCATCTACCAACTAAACTAAAAAACTATAAGAAAAATGCCGTGGCGGAGGCGAAAACATACCTTCCGGCTATTTCGGCGAACACCATGTGTCCGCCATGTTGCTTCTCGGCTCGAGGAGGACATGGTCGCAGTGCGACGCGTGGAAGCGGCGAGAACTAGACTCTGGCGGGTCGGGAAAGAGGCGGCGTGCTTGGGGAAATGCGGCAGGGGCAGATCTACTACGGGTGAGCCATTGGAAGCATCGACGATGACGAATCGCAGCGGCGGCGGCGCCGCCAGAATAGGGAAGCTGAAATGGGGAAGGAGAGGGTGCGAGCGCGGGTGAAGTTTTCGAGTGGCGGTTGGGTGTTTCGCGCGCGGTCGGAACGATAGCGCGTGCTTGATCGAACGCACCAAAAATGACGAGCCGGAGGGGGCAAAATACCGCGTGCGGAAAAAAATTAGCTGAGACAACTATAACGCGTCTGCTAGAGGAGACAAATCTGCCGCGCATGTTGTATATTAGCGGTTATTTTAGGACGAGCGTATTTTAGCGCGACTCTATAGTTGCTTAAAAAGCTAGTACTATATTTTAATTGATAAAATGTGCATAATTGAGATCTCATCATGCAAAACATGTTTGTAGCAAACTCCTCCAACAACTGATTTGGCTGGCTTAATGCGCATAGAGTATATCCCTTTCTTTAAGCATCGGAGAAAGGATAGGGGGTTGCTCTCGCGCATGTCCTGTCGATCGGGGATTTTCGGTTGTGTGATGTGCTCCTCCTCACCCGCGCGTTGATGCTCCCACGTCGGGCCTCCTTTCGTGGACCTCTTTGCCTTTATACCACACGACACAACGCACGTCACCGCCTGCACTGGTCGACCTCTCGTCCTCCATCGCCTACCAAGACCGCCACACGTCTAGGAACAAAGGGAATCCATGATCGCTATTGCCGGCGCGGTGGTCGCCGGTGCGGCAGCCGCAGCCGCAGCGACAGCAGGGGTTCTTGCCTTGGCGTGGTCGCACGGCGACCGGCAGGAAGGCGCCACGTGCGCGGTGGCGGTGCCGGCGCCAGCGCAGGAGTGCGCCGTCTGCCTGTCGGAGCTGGCCGGAGCGGGGGGATGCTCCGGCGACTTTGGGCCATCGGAGGTGCCTATACGGATGCTGCCGGGGTGCGGGCACGGTTTCCACGAGGAGTGCGTCAGCAGGTGGCTGCTGCTGCGCCCCGAGTGCCCGCTCTGCCGCCGCCCCGTGCCGGCCGAGGTAGCCGCGGATGGCCTGCCAGCCACAAAGGCCGTGGTGCCTGCAGCGATGCTGACGGAGTCGGTGCCCTCATGGTCGCGGCCGGCGAGGATTGCGTGCGGCTTCGGCGACGGAAGGGTGGTGTGGACCCGTAGTCCGCCAGTTCCAGAGTGAACGGCCGTGTGAGTGTGAGGAAGGATATCTGTTTCTGTTACTCTCAGATTACTGAAAGCCGGCGCACAAAGAGGAACGAAACAATTGAAGATTAGAGTATGCTTGATAATTTTGGAAACTGAAGTTGGTTCATACAGAAATTGGTATTGGATTCCACAAACTCTGATATGAAAACATCAATGAAATCTTGGAATCCAGTTTCAGCTAACTTGAGAAACACGTGAATGTGCCTATGCAGTGGAAATAATTCTGTTGATAACAACTAGTCTCTCCGTTCAAAAATATAAGACGTTTTAGCTTTGTGAATCAAATGTATTTAGACGGCTTTTAGTGCATAGGTTCGTAGAGGTTTAGATTAAATCTATACACTAAAAAGCGTCTAAATACATTCATTTTACAAATCTAAAATGTCTTATATTTCTGAACGGAGGGAGTACTTCTCTCTATAAAATTGATCTCATAAGTAATGCCCAACAAGTAGCATTAGTAATTTGTTCATATAAAAAAGCATCATCAATAGTTACCCATCACAATTTTCCATAAGACATCTTGTCATCTAAGAGCTATAATTTCTAATCTAGATTACTGCTCATAATTTTTAGAAGTTGTTTGCATTTAGCATGGAAAGGCTTTACATCATCATAGAACATACCCTCGTCAAAAAAATTACACCAATGTAAGCCTCAAATGGAAAAATAATGCTAATGTTTTAATAGCTCCACGACAACACATAATTGGATGGAATTTTGGTATTTTTACATATGTGTATGCTTTATGCACGGCCAGTCTTCAAGTTTAACTCGGAAAGTATATTTGTTGCATTGCCGGTAGAATACGGTTAACGCTGTAAAAAGTTTCATGTTCAGGAGCGATTTGGCTTCATTAATCCCCGTTACCCATGATTAGTTGGATACTCAGTTTTTTCATCTAAAACCTATGTGTGTTATCGTGCCAAATAGAAGGTCCTACATTCTTTTGCATGTGTACTCACCGTCTATCTTCATGATCTTATTGTGAACACGGCGGAGGAATTGTATTGTTTGATATAGTCGCAGAGCCATCGGTGCCAAATAAAAAATCTAATTGCAGCTTTGGACAACGAACAACCTGTAGATAGGAAAGATGAACGACTTTCAGTAAGGTACACAATTCCAATCCCAATATTATAGTTTTCCTTATTTGTTTCATTTTTTCCATGTCGTCATGCCCACCAACTATTTAACAAAATAGCTATCTGGGTGTGCTATGCGTAACAATAAGCAGCTTTTCTTTCAGCTAGCTTTATTTAGTCATTTCTGGTCAAAATTCATAATTTTGTCCACTTTCAGATACGCCTATCCACTTTTCTATGATTATTTTTATACTCATGCTAATTCTCTGGTATAGTCATCAATATATCTTGAGTTTTCTTTGACATTTAATCCTTATTTTGCAACCGCACTATTTCTCCATGAGTTCTTGGTTCTTAACCTGCATTTACAATGCTGCATAAAACATCACCAAACTTAGGTACAGAAAACACGGTCTGGATCACCAACTTAACATATGCTCCTACTATTACTTGTTTCCAGGTACAATAGTGAGAGATGACATGGTATACACACTAGAGGAGGCAAGGAACGATGTTTGTTCTGCTTCTAAAGTGGTAATCAACACTGATTATTGATGGAAGTACCCATCATGCATGGTTTCTCAGATGAAAGGGCCGGGTCGAGGTATAGTTAGCTCAATAGATTGATAGAAAACATGAAATTGTACATTTTTTGTTTTGTACGTACATACAAGAAAGACTGAATAGTCCTTTTTTATAGGGGTTGGGGGTTGAATATGGTCTGTGCTTTTTTGTGCCTTTGGACTACATGATTGAGAATTAGCCATGGCGTTAATAGAAGGTTTGTGCTCAAACAGTCTTTGAACTGAGAAATAAGAAGCTGAGAATTGGAGACTCTAATTCTTTTCTTATTAGTTTAAATTTGAGTAAAGACAGATACATATATGGATGTCAATTGCTTAGAGCATCATTGAGCATAAGCGACAATACATGTAAATAGTACAGTTCAGAAATCATATGTAATTAGTTCATTCTTACTTAGAGCATCATTGACAAAGAGGCACGATTATTCTTGAGAGGGAAAAGGAAAGGACGTGTCATTTTTGCGAATTGAAGGACGAGGCCTCGTTTGGCATCAAAGTATTTTTGAATTATTCAGGTAATACTTTGGTTTCTGAAAATACTTAAGTATTAAATACTTGGAAGTGTTTGGATCCAATAAATAATGTGGTTTTAAAACTAAAGTATTCTCGAAAACTATGGTTTCTTTGAAGTATTTGAGAAAGAGGTTAGTCACTCTTTTTTCGAAAACCGAGAAAGAAGAAAAACTATGGTATTCACTAGGCGTTGAAATACTTTGATTTACAAAATATAGAGCAACCAAACAGAGCCTGAATTTGTATGCAACATATAGGATAGAAATGTAATACAAAATTGTATTGCATCATTGTATAGACGTGCGTTCCACGTGCATGCTTACTAGTTTGGTCAAAGGGAATTGTGTACACAAAATTTCCTACCAGCGCCGGTATGTACCGCATCATGACGTCATCCATATACTGACTTGGCTTCTCAATAAGTTGTGTTACAAAACTGAAACATAGTTAAACTATAACATCCCAAAACTTTAATCAAGGTTATCAAGATCCAAATCATCCAATTTAGGGTTAACAAAAACTTTTTATAATTAAAATAATTAAGAATGCATATGTGTGTTGCATTAATATAGAATTGTTTTGAATTGCCATGTTTATTTCTTCTAATGGTTGTAAAATGATTTAAAGATGAATTCCACATCATCTAGATCTTTCCCAAGGAAAATCCAAAGAAAATGAAATCAAATAAGATTAATAAATGCAAATGGTCATTTGTGCCATTTTAATCCACTAGGTCACTTTAGGTGTTCCTAGAAGTTATTCTCAAATAGAAACAATTCTAAATCTTTGCACCCCTTGCTAGTACAAGTAATGATATACCAAGTCCCACTTTGAAATCTTATAAAAACATTTGAACATTAATTTTAAGTGGCATTTGAAAGTGGAATCCATTTCATATGCATAGATCACACTTTTTCAAAAACCACTCAAATGAGTTCCCCTTGGCAATTCCAAGCAACCACGGATGCTTAAGCATATGACTAACACATCCACTAAAAATCATTTGAAAATTCAAATAAAATCTTCTTGTGGCCATTTTGTCAAACACTTGGTAGGCAAAAATAAATCTGCCTAACTAACACTATTCGGGTCAATGCTTTGTCGAGCCAATTGGGCTCAATCTTGTTCTCTTGTCTCCCCTAGCTCTAACGAGACCATAAACAAGCTACCATTTAGCCCCCCAGCAGCAGTGTCCCGCCACCCCGATGCCATGATCGCCGGTCGACCATGCCCACGTCACAGTACACAGCCCCACCCTCTTACGCCGCACTAGGGAGGTAGGCAAGATCACACTGCCGCCCTTGGTCCCTTCCGCGAGCCGTGCCAGCCCTTGGACCACCGCAAATCGCCCGCGCATCGAGCCTCTGCGCCATGCACGGAGCACGCTAGAGCGTCGTCCCTGACAGGCCAGCACAAGCCGCGCCTCGACCTCAGCTTGCACGCGCCGCTCCGCCATAACCCCAGCACGCCACCAGACATGCCCTTTTCCCGCCGCGCGACAAGCAGCCACCGCATGCTGCGTCTAGCACCGCCTCTGCCGCGCAGAGCGTCGACCTTTCCTGACCGGATACCACTGCCCCTAGCCATGCCATTGCACCGTAGCTAACCGCCAGGAGGCAAGCCACCGTCTGCTTACCCCGCCCATGCCTCTAGCATGTTGTACCATCGTCACCGACGAGCTCATCGTCGCACCCCACGGTCCCCTCGTCGACCTATATAAGGAGCCCTCCCCAGTCCCATTTCTGCACAACACTCACCTCCCCTCTCACCACTGAATCCCTCACACCATCCCCGGAGCCACTCGAGCCACTGTTTGCCGGAATTTCCACCGGAGCCGCTGCAGCAGAGGAGGAAGAGCCCCGTCGATTTCGTCCACCCCAGGAGCCGCTGCGACCTCGCCTGAGCCCGCCGTCGTCTCCTCGTTTGATCGCCCCTATTGCCACGTTAGCTGGAGCCCCCATTGCACCCCCACCGAGCCGCTAGGGTTCCGTCTCGCCAACGACTAGTCCGTCATTGACGATGAACTAGAGTCGTTTATCTAGGTTATAATCGCACGGTCCACATCGCCCCGTACCGCTTCGTGTTTAGTTGTGCCGCTGACATGATGGACCCCCTTGTCAGGTGCCCTCTGTGTTGCGGAGTGTAACTGGGCCGGCCCGTTAGTATTCCCGCGCTGGCCCTAGGATTCAAATATAGATTTTTCTATTTAGACTTAAACTCAATTTTGTCCACTAGTTTAAAAATCAATTCAGAGAGTTCTACTAAAACAAATTGAATTACTCAAATTTGGTTAGAAAGATAATTCAAATATCTATCCAAGCCCATTGGATTTAAATCAGTTAGAGTTATGGATCATCTATTGCAAAAATAACAAAACAGAGACTTTTCCACATTCAAACATTTTTCTAAAATCAACCATAATAGCCTTTGAGTTGATTCCACCTCTCAAAAATCACCTTTGAATATACCTATCTGAATATGTAATAATATTTAGGTTTGCATGCAGTGACTTTGGACTAGTACCAAATTAATGCTATATAGGCATTTCTAGTCACTTTAAATTATTTAAATATTAATTCTAAACTTTATAAAATGTGATCCAACATTTAAATCACATTCCCATTTATTAGAATATGTGGTGATGACATGTGTGCACATGATCCCATATTTTAATTGGAGAATATTAAATCTTAGTTATTTTCAATGAGTAGAAATTACTTATCTCAAATAAAATAAATGAAACTAGTTCATTAAATCTTGTGATGAACGTGATGATACTAGATCATCAAATGTGTGCCTTAGTGTGCTAAATAGACTAGTTAAATATTGTTTGGTGATTTGTGTATTCCGTATATATTTATAGACGATAGTACCGACCAAGTCTACGAGGAGGAGGAGTTCTACCCCGAAGAAGAAGAGGAGAATTTCAACCACTGCACCAATAAAGGCAAGCCATCATTAACAATGCAAGCTAACACTTGCAAGCTATTTTTAGCAAGCTAGAATTAAGCAAGATAACCTAAGCAAGATGCATTAGGCATGCTTTGGTTATACCTCTTTGATTTATACCTACCCCAAGTTTTACTTACAAGTTTTACTTTCTTTTACTTTACCATAGTTCTTTACTTTATTTATATATAGCATAAAGAGTATAAAACTTGGCCTATCTAGTTAGACTTAGATGTAATTCTATGGCATGAGATTGATATTAGCATCCCACACTAGTGAACACTCTTAACTTAGTGACTAGAGCTAAACCAAAAACTTGATCACTCTAGATGAGAATACTTGGTGAAAATGCTTATGAAAACCTTGGAATGATGAGTCATTCTATTGAGATGTTTTGACATGTGTTTATGATGATGATGAAAATATTGAGGCATGAGCCTTAGCCCCTTTATAAAAACTGACGGTTGGATTCAGATGCGATACCATTCCAATTTTACCGTACAACCACAATACCTGAATTGGGTAAGCCTTAGCCGGAAGTTTATATGCATTAGTATGAGTTCCCTCGCGTGAGAGGTTTGAGCTGAGGCTACCTCTCCATGTTGTCCACCTATGCAGTGCTCAGGATGGCAGATGGCCATGGCTAGGAGGCCAAGCTCATATGAGAGGTGCTTATACTAGAGTGTGTAAAGGAAAGGTTATGTTTGATTATCTGCATACTAAGTATGATGATTCAGGGTTATCCCTAACAGCTGTATCGAATTTGTGGTGAAAATGTACCACCTCTGTAGAGTGTCATACTATGCGTATAGCCGCGTCCGCGATTATGGACAGTTGGAGTGGCCATACTGTTCCGTTGTCAGATGTTTTCAAAATGATTTATGAAATGAATTGTGACATGACTTGACCACAACATGGTTGTGAGTATGACAACTAAGTTCCCACTTAGGTGATTTAGAACTTTATTTTATCTTTATTTGTTTCTGAACTCAGCTTAGGTTCCAAACTTAACTTTACAAATAAACTTAGAGTTTAGCATTCCTACTAGAACTACCTTACTTGTTAGTGATAGTTTGCGAGTACTTAAAGAGTACTCATGGCTTTGTCCCTGGCTATTCCCGTGGCCAGACTATGAGGAGGACTACCTGGAGGAAGGACAGCAGGATGGATATGACAACTAGGATCGTCTCTCATCGTCAGCATTGCCTGTCACCCTGAAGATGGAGCCCACTACTATGCTTATTATTCCGCCACTTGTTTGTAGTAAGACAAGATCGTGAGATCTTTTATTTGTGTAAGAAATTATTATGGTTTGTAATGGATGATGTACTGTGATATCCAATCTGTTATGTCTCGCAAAAATGGTAATCCTGGGATTGGGATGTATGGCATAACAGGCATCTGGGATTAAAAATCTGGGTGATGACATAAACCTAGTAGGTAATTTTATGGAACTAGCTTGAAACATTTATGAAATCAGCGAAATTGGTGTAGAAGGGATGGAACTTTATTTAAAATCTATGAAACCGATGTCAAAAAACGAAAGATTTGAGTATCTTGTTCAATCTAGTTCCACAAGGTTTTCTATTTTCAAAAATGTTCCACAAATTCAATCATTGTTTCATTCTAGTTCCATAAAATGTCAATTATGTTTGAGTTTATCAAATTTGAGTTGGAGATAAAGCAAATAATATGCTCACCAATTTTAAAGCAGCATGGACGGTTGATGGGATGCATGCACATACAACCACACGTAGAGTCGCTAGGTTCGAGGCACATTTTGGCGTCCTGCTCCTAGTAAAATCATGTGTCTAAGAGCATCTCACCCGTCCTCTCCATACGGTGTCCGGCGCGGCCCCATTTGGGGGCATCCCGCAAATCCTCCCACCCCGCCGCGTTGCCGCTGCCATGTGGTGGCCTCTAGTCCCGGTTAGGAAACCGGGACTAGAGATAGGAGCCTCTAGTCTCGATTCGTAGTCCTGGTTGCAGAACTAGGACTAGAATCGGACTCCTCTAGTCACGATTCTATAAAAATTGAAGATGAATATAAAAATCGAAGTGTTCGAATGCTCACCAACCAGGACTAGAGACAGGGGCGCTGGATTTATGGTTTTTAGGGGTTTTTCATTCTCAATTCTTTTTCATTTTGATATAAACTTTGGTGCATGGAGATCATTAAATTACTAGAATCCCGTGGCATGTTGATGCATATATAATATAACATATAATGTACATGTTGATGCATATATAATATGACTTGTCTTATGAGAATATATATATATACAATTTGGTTACATGCAGATCAACCGGGACTAGAGCCCGTCTATTAGATCACATGGAGGTCATTAAACCGCTAGACATGGAATTTTTCTGTTGGGTCTATGACATGGTCAACCAAAAATCCCGCCAATTCCTCTTGAATTGCTACTAGGTGCTCCTTAAGATCAAGTTTCTCCCGCATTCTTTCCAACTATATATAAATGAAGGAAATCAGTATGAATATCAATATATCATAACAAATATTATGAATGACACTCAACTCAATTGATGGTAATAAAATCAAATTGTGAATATATTGTTCACATACTTCTATAAAATCTCGCTCCGTCCCACTAACTGACCTCCAAGCGAATGAACTCGCAAATGAAGTATCCACACAAATTAGTCTCTGGTGGCTGCCTCTCCCACTTTACGAAAATAGAATTCAATTAAATAATAATCAAGCAGGATATAATGGTATTGAAACTAGAATTAAAGAGATGCGCGAACCTAGCTCGTACTACTTACCTCGACTGGATGAAAACTAAGCTTATCTTTAAAATCACCTACCGTCCTCTTGGTGAATTCTTGCCAATCCCTACCCGACAAAAAAGAATAAATGTGTTATTAGTTACTTGATATCTCAGGAAAATAACGAAAGAGACCAGTATAGTGCGATAATGACTGAAATTACCTCTGGAGCGCCTCTTAATGCTTTCGCACTCCTTTTGTTCTTTATTTAGTGGGTCCTTGATTTCAACTCTTCCAACGTCAACTTCAATTATTAGCAGAATGTAATGGTAGATGTGCATGTTTATATACGTTAGTAACTTATCAATTACACTTAACATCGAGTAAGAAAAAGTGAATGTGTATAAGACAATAACACTCTTACATGAAGTTTTAAGGGAACATTATTCTCTTTTTGTAATGTTGCCTCTGTATGAACCTTAGCAAGTCGCTTCGTCTCCTTGGAGAAATCCCGTAGTAATGGTTCATTAACTCGGCGTGGGTGGATGAACCCAATGTCAAAGATTCTCTTTCGGCCACATTCCTGGCTCTTCATTCTGCATAATAGCATAGTGAGGATACTTACATGCAATGAACGAGCTGAGTTAGAGACTTTATCATAGAAATAAATGAATCAGCAGCGGGCTAACCTTCCTGCCTTGTTTACAAGCAATCATGCCTCCGCGTTGGAGAGTTCTCGCGAGGGTTATATACTGGTTGCCGATCTCGAGGCCATGAGCGCAACTGCCATAGCGGCAGAGGATAAGGCCAAGGCCATGGAGGCGAAGACGCAGAAATACCGCAAGGCCTCCGATTCCATGATGGCGGAAGTGCAGACGAAGTTCTCCGATTTGAAGAAGTTCGTTGTTCAGAACTCCCGGTGGCTGCTTGGTGAGTATCCTTGTCTCATTTTTTCTTTTAGATGGCTCGAGTCGACGAGCGGGTCAAGTCCCCGAGCGAGTCGAGTCCCCGAGCGGGTCAAGTGTGCTAACGCCTTGCATATGCATAGGTCCAAAGTATCCGGTGGTGCTTCAGTACGGGGCCAAGGACTGCGTCAAGGCGATGCTTGGGGCAGCCACGACATCGTCGATGTGCGTCCGGGCTATTCTCTAGGACATTTCCCCCACCGAGGTGATTCACGAGGGGTTCGTCGAGGTGTGGAGGTACCTGGAGGAGGTGCCTACTATCATTGAGTGGATGATGCGCTCCGCGTTTCATCGCGGGACGACTGCGGCGTTGAGTATTGGGATCACGCACTTCCCAGATGACTTCGACCTCGACAAGGTGACGAGCGGGTTCCCTTCCGCGGCTAGAGTTGTCCAAGTTCCTGATGTGTTGGCACTGAACACGAAGGCCGACCCTTATGCGGATCGCGTTTTGGCGATGAGTGACCTCCTCCCGTATCAGGAGAGTCGGGTCACGCTAGGAGATTCTCAGCCAGAGCACCGGGACTTGCCATCGGAGTGTCCGTTTTAATCAACGGTCGTGAAGTCGCTGACGAAGTTCCCCGTCAACTGTTCAAAGCCTTTTGAAAGGACCAAGGGCGCGAATGAGGCTTCTTCCTCTCATGCAGCGGAGTAGTTTGTTTGGCCTGCAATTTGTAACAACTTATGTAATGGGTTGGTGGTTGGCCAAGATTGATGCATTTTGTGTAAGAGCAAATCTAAGAGCCACATTAAAACCCGGCGCTGTAAAATTTCTATGCAGTGCGCGGGATCTAGTTCTAGCGCGCGAGCGGCATTTCTCCTCCGGCGGACGCGCTAAATTCAGCGCGTGAAAAATAGAGAAAAAAAGAACCGCCAGCAGATGCGCGAAAATACAACACACGGGCGCCAGCACAAACAGGTTTCACAATAAACTATATGATCAAGAAGATCAAATAAACCCAAATAAATTCAACAAAACATTGTCTAGTTATTATTACAACACAACCAAATGGTACATGAATAGTACAACAAATATAGGAATTATTCATCAACAAATACAACAAGTTTTTCATCAAAAAATACAACAAGTTTTTCATCAACACTACCACAAATTGTTTACCAACAATACAACAAACAACAAATAAAAGGAGGGCTCAACGTTGTGCTCCAAACCATTTCCACCACTCCTCGATGAGATCTTTTTGAAGATTATCATGGATCTCGTTGTCGCGAATGGCATGATATGAGACAGTGAAACGCGCCACCCTATGCTCTCTCCTATGCACTTGCACGGGAATACCCATAAAGACATAGTGGTGGTTGCGATCTACATCTTTGCCACGATCATCCTCTATGATCATGTTATGCATGATCACACAAGCGGTCATGATGCACCAAAGACATTCTTAATCCCAAAATCTAGCCGGTCCTCGCACAATAGAAAATTGGGCTTGCAAAATCCCAAAGGTTCTCTCCACATCTTTCCTAGCTGCCTCTTGTGCGGCGTGGAAATCCTTTTCTTTCTTACCTTTGGTTTTGTGAACCGGCTTCACAAAAGTTTGCCACCTTGGGTAGATGCCATCTTCAAGATAATAGCCATAGTTGTATGTGCGGACATTTGCTTCAAACTCCACTTGTGGACCTTCACGCAGTGCAATCCTTGACATAAGAGGAGACCGTTGAACAACATTGATGTCATTGCAGGACCCGGGCGTTCCAAAAAAAGCATACCAAATCCAAGTCTCATAATCTTCCACAGCTTCAAGGATGATAGTGCAATCCTTCTTGTGACCTTTGAATTATCCATGCCATGCCGCAGGACAATTCTTCCAACTCTAATGCATACAGTCAATAGAGCCAAGCATTCCAGGGAGCCCCTGAGCCTTGCTCTCCTCCAAAAGCCTAGCCGTGTCTTCGGCATTGGGAGGTCTCAAGTAGATGGTGCCAAACATGTGCACAATTGCGAAGACAAAGCGCTTGACACACTCAATGGCTTGACTCTCACTCATTGCCAAATGGTCGTCAACAAGGTCCACTGGAATACCATATGCCATCATACTCAAGGCGACAGTCACCTTCTAGTAGGTGCTATGTCCAAGCTCTCTGGCAGCATTCCTTCTTCGCTCGAAGAACCGATCAAACTTGGTCACCTCTTCGCAAATGCGATTGAACAAACCGGTGATCAACCTAAAACCCCGATGAATATACTCCTCCGAAAAGGTGGCATTGTTGTTGAAATACATCCGCATCAACCTCTCATGCCCTTCAATCATTTCCCTCCACAACTTGCGCCTACCAAAAACTGAGCCACCATGCTTCGGTTCGTTCGTCTCGCGCCAAGCTAATAGCATCGATATGTTCTCATCTTCCTCGAGCTCTAGTTCCTCATCAGATGAATCATACGAGATCCTCTACAAGCATGAATATATGCTCACTTCGTCTACCGAAAGTAAAATAAAATTTGGAGGCGCGGCGGCAGCAAAACATACCATGCGGCAGGGAAAAAGCATACGCCAAGTAGCTTCCCGGCTTGAGGAGGACATGCAGCCGAGGGCAGCGTGGCACCGGTGGCGGTCGCTTCGCGGTGCGAAAGGACCCGCAGCACCAGCCACTCGAGTCGATTCCCGCCACGGCAAGCTCCAAGGAGGTGTGGGAGGCGCGGCGGAGGAGGATCTGCAGCTTCCACACGCGGATAGGCGGCGGAGCGGCGGAATCGCGGAAGGGGATTGAAGGCAACAAACGGGCGGGGGAAGTTTCAGTGGCTGTTGGCGTTCGCTCGCGCGAGAGAGTGATAGCGCGCGCTGGCGGTAGGCACCAAACTTGGTGCGTGTGCGTGGGCAATTTGACGCACGCCAAATTTTTTAGAGCACGCCGGATTGTCGCGTGACTGTTGGAGGGGAGAAAATCGCCACGCGTGCTATTCGGTGGTTATTTTTACAGTGCCAGGTTTTAGCGCGGCTGTTGGAGTTGCTCTAAATATTTTTGGGAAGTAATTTTGATTCGCATTGTTTGCTTTGTTGCTAGTCGACTCCTATTGAATCATAGGGTCGGTTATGTGTGGTGTATGATGTATTGCATGATGTGGTCAGAGTCGCTTTGCGAGTCCCCGGGCGTATATGCTTTGAGATTGAGTTGCACACGTGTGGTTAGCAGGGACGTGCTAATTTTCAGCTGTTTCAATAGCTTAGGTGGACTCGTCTTGATCCGGGGGGTTAGTCGTGTGGCGACTCCAAGGGCTACTTTGTACTTGGCGTTTTCACAGGGCATGTGTCGATTCAATGGTCGAGTCCCCGAGTGTGTTACTTAGTTGTTTGAGTCGTAGGCCCAAGGTTGGCAAGGACATGCGACGATGTTATATTTTTAGCGAGCCTCTCATCTTGGCCTGGTGGGACAGTTGTGTGGCGACTCTAGTGGTGGATCTCTTGAAGGAAATATGCCCTGAGAGGCAATAATAAAGTTGTTATTATATATTCCTTGTATATGATAGATGTTTATTTTGCATGCTATAATTGTATTGAGAGAAAACATCAATACATGTGTGTTTAATAAACAAAAAGGGTTCCTAGTTATGCCTCTCTTATAAACTAGCTTGTTGATTAACAAGATGATCAAGGTTTCCTGATCATGGACATTGGATGTTGTTAATAACAAGGTCACAGCATTTGTGAAATGATGTGATGAACATTCATCCGAAGTATAGCATTACGATCAAGTCATTATGTTTATATTGCTATAACATCATACAAAGTAGTCTTAGTCCTTAGACCATGAGATCATGTTAATTGCTAACACCGGAAGAGTATCTTGATAACATCAAACGTCACACCGTAACAGGGTGACTATAAAGGTGGGTTCAGTGCTATGAAGGTGTTATGTTGAGGCTCATGGATCAAGAGTGGAATTTGTCAATCCCGATAACGGATAGATATACTCTGGGCCCTCTCGGTGATATCACATTAAGATAGCTTGCAAGCAAGTGATGTGATCACTAGAATGTTATATCACGGGAACGAGAAAAGAGTGCATGTCGGTAACGAGATCAAACTAGGTATTTGGATACCGATGATCGAATCTCGGACATGTATTATATCATGAGACAAAGGGACTAAATTGCTAACGTTAAAGGTTCTCACGATCACAGAAGTTATCGTTGAATATGCAGGAGTCAGTGTGGATCTCCAGGTCCCGCTTCTGATTATTGATATGAGAGGAGTCTCATTCATGTCTGCATTATTCGCGAACCGTAGGGTGACACACTTAAGGGTTGCCGGACACCATTTAGGAGCACATATGTTCCAGACAAAAGGTTTGCAAAGCGCAGGAAATGTTTCGATAAAAACAGGAATTGTTTCGATAGAAACCGGAATTGTTTCGGGTGAAATTGCAGAAAGTGGTTCTGCATGTGATATTGAAATGTTGCAAGGGGTTTTATGTGAATGTTTGTTAATTAAAGTAATTAACAAAATTCTGAATAAAATAAATAAAAGAGTTTTATTAATTGAGAGTTGCATTTAATTTGGTGGAAATTAAATACATGTGAGTGGGATTTTGGGTGGAGGCCATGTTTATGTGAGTGGAGGTTCACCACATGAATGAAGGAGGGGAGGAGTCCCCCCCCCCCCTCATGCGCCGGCTATGGGAGGGGAGGGGTCTCCCTCCCTCCTATATAAAGCCCCCCTCTCCCTCTCACAAATCACACCTCCTCGTGAAGGATCTCTCTCCCCCTCTAGATATTCCCCCATGGTCTCGGATTAGCGAGATACATGTTCCCGGTGGCCTTGCGTCTGGAAGGAGTTGCTGCTTCCGCTGATTCGCTGGAGCGAGGAGGTGGAGGTTGTCCGGTAGCTTGAACGTGTGTGCGAGGATGGATGCGCTGCTGATTTGCGGCGCTCGGACTTCCACACGATCTTAAGATCGGCAAGCGTACGACTACATCAACCACGAGTTCCTACTCGTTAACAAAACTCGTTGTCTTTGAGGGTTAGTTCTCCATGGATGTATGTCCACCCGTTGCTCTGTATCTAGTAGATAGATCTTGGCGTATAGTTCTCATCGTAGGAAATTTTTTGTTTTCTATGCTGCGGACCCAACATCTCTATATACATTTTCCTGGATAGGCTGAGGCTCGGTTAGCGAGTGCTCGTCTGCAGCACTTAGCTGTGTGAGTCTCCTTTCCCAATATTGAGGAGGACGGTGTGATGTGGGAAGCACGGCTGGTCATCTTGGCTTGTAAATCCAGTCGACAAAGCGGCTCCGATGGTGGTTCTAGGTAGACGTTTTTCATGGATGACCCAAGGCTCGAGTGACCTCGATGCCCTTGGGTCGCACTACTTGGCCGGTGCGAGTCGCGCTTCCAAGGGTTGATGATGTTGAGTGGCTCGGTTTATTAGAATGAGTGCGTGTGAGCATAGAGTTTTGCCAGTTGACACGATAGTGGAGAGATACGCATCTTTATTGATATTCACCACAACGGTTTACAAGTTTTAGTTCTATGTATAGAACTTGCTAAGTAGGTTGACGTTCCACGGTCGCTTGACGTCGAGCTTGCCATCTCCACGGACATCGATGAGGTAGTAGGCGTTGTTTCCTAGTACCTTGCTGATGGAGAATGGTTCTTCCCATGGAGGGGAGATCTTGTGCATCCCCTTCTTGTCCTGGATGAGACGCAGGTCGAGGTCGCCTTCTTGGAAGGTGTGAGTCCGGACTCGGTGGTAGTGGTAGTGGTGGAGTCTTTGCTGGTAGATTGTCGTGCAGGAGCGAGCGAGGTTACATGCCTCGTCGAGTAGGTCGATCCCGTTTTGATGGGAGACTTTGTTGTCTTCCTTTGAGTAGTTGACAACTCGAGGAGAGTCGTGTTTGAGGCTGATTGGTATGACCGCTTCGGCGCCGTACACCATGAAGAAGGGGGTGAACCATGTTGATGAGTTGACGGAGGTGCGAATGCCCCATAGCACTAAGCGGTGTTCCTCAACCTAGTAGCCTGGCATCCACTCGAGGGGGACTTGTAGTCGCAATTTGAGCCCATGGAGAACGCTTTTATTGGTGCGTTCGGCCTGGCCGTTCAACTCCAGGTGAGTGACTAAGGCGAGGTCAAGTTGTATCCCATGCTCTTTGCAGAACTCAGCCATGCTACCTTTTGCGAAGTTGGTCCCGTTATCGGTGATGATGTTGTGCGGGTAGCCATACCAGTAGATAAGCTCGAGGAGGAACTTGGTGGCTATCTTTCTATCGCACTTCTTGATTGGTTTCGCATCGACCCACTTTGTGAATTTGTTGATTGTGCCTAGGAGGTGGGTGTAGCCGGAAGTGGCGGTTTTGAACCTTCCAACCATGTCGATGCCCCATATGGTGAATGCCCACATGATGGGTATTGTCTTCAGCACCGACCCATGTATGTGTGCATGGTTGGTGTACGTTTGACACCCAACGCAGCGTTGGCAATGTTGATTTCATTGGTGTGAGCGGTGAGCCAGTAGTTGCATCGCCTCGGTGACCAGCTATCGCGCTCCAGCATGGTGTCCACAGACGCTAGAGTGGATGTCGTGGAGGATCTGGCGCCCTTCCTCCAGCAAGACGTGGTGCTAGAAGTCGCTGGTCACATTGTGCTTGTGGAGTTCACCATTGATGATAACAAACGATTTGCATTCACGCATGATCATGAATGCTTATGTCTCGTCCTTCGGTAGGATCTAGTGCTCGAGGTAGGCGATGTAGGGTTCCGTCCAGTCGCTCGTGTCCGTGATGATGTCAACTAGGGTGGAGTCGGGGATCAGTAGGATCCTGATGTCGATCTCCTTAGGTGGAGAAACTAAGGGGTGGTCGATGATGTCGAGGAAGACACCCAATAGGGGTGCTTTGAGACGAACCGATTCGTGAGAGTGCATCGGCATCTTCATTCTTCCACTGACTGACCCACTCTATGGAGTGTCCAGCAAAGTAGCCACCGAGCTGGTCCACTGCCATGTGATAGGAGATCATGCTGGGGCCGACAACACCGCAGGTGCCAGTGACCTGGCCGGCGACGAGGTCAGAGTCGCCATAGCACTTTAGCCGGTTGACGCTCATTTCCTTGGCGGCTCGCATACCGTGAAGGAGCGCCTCGTATCCTACCACGTTGTTGGTTCAAGGGGAAAAGTTGATCTACAACACCTAGCAGAGCTTGTCTCCTTTGGGAGAGATGAGGACGATGCCAGCGCTAGTGCCCTCGGAGTTCTTGGACCCGTCGAAGTACATGGTCCAGCAGTGCTGGTGCGGCAGCAGCTCGGGCTGTTGTGCCTCCTCCTAGTCAATGAAGAAGTCGGCTAGGGCTTGCGACTTGATGTCCCTTCATGGCTCGTACTTGATGTTGTGGACGCCGATTTTGATGGACCACTTGGAGACTCGCCCGGTCGCATCGCAGTTGCAGATGATATCTTGCAACTAGGCAGAGGATACGACCATGATTGGGTGTTCCTGGAAGTAGTGCGAGAGTCACCGGTGTTCTCGAAACATGGCATACACCAGTTTTTGCCCCTGGGGGTAGCGCTACTTTGAGTCGGTGAGTAGTTCGCTGAGATAGTACACCGATCATTGTACGGGGCGCTCTATGTCCTCCTCGTGATGCTCCACGACCATGACCATGCTGATGACTCGATTGGAGGCAGCGATGTACATGAGCATTGGCTCTTGTGAAGGGGTGCAACGATCACCAGGGCCATGATTGCCACCTCTTTGAGTGCGGCAAGTGCACTGTCGGCCTCGCTGGTCCATCTAAATGTGGGTGACTTTTGGAGGAGTCGATAGAGAGACATTGCCTTCTCGTAGAGTCATGGGATGAAGCGGCTTAGAGCTGCCACTTGCCCTGCTACTTTTTGCATGACGTGCAGGCACTTGAGTTTGCCGAGTCACTCGATGGTGTCGATCTTGGTGGGGTTTGCCTCGATGCCACGCTTGGAGATGATGTAGCTGAGTAGTTGCCCGGTGGGCGCGCCGAACGTGCATTTCTCTAGGTTGATCTAGATGTTATACTTTCACAAATTTGCGAAAGTCTTGGCCAGGTCGCTCTGGCAGGTCAACTTCACAGGTTCTGCTAGTGTTGGACCCAGTGGCAAGTTGACTCGCGAGGTCCCTGAACGCAGTGTTCTAGATCTTCGATGGCGGTAGTGCGCGTATAGGATCTCTCGAAGTGCTTGATGAAGGCCTCCCACATTTCCTCCCACGAGTCAATGTTGTTCTCGGGGAGGGGGTTGATCCATTGGTGAGTCGCTCCCCTATCATCAAGAGAAGGTAACGAGTGGCGAGTAGGTCTATATGGCTGGAGATTCCCATTGCCATGTTGTAAGTGTCGATCCATACTGATGGGTCGAGTGCAGGATAGTACTTCTCGATTTCCTTTGGCCCCTTGAAGTTGGAGGGGTATCTTTCGCCTCAGACCATTAGTCCGAAGAACTGCGGGCCGATTCAGCTGAGTGAGTCCCTAGGCACATGCTCATGGTTGTCGTGGTTAGAGAGGGTGTGCGGCAGGTCATTGGGCTAGTGAGATTGCCATGCCTTGTTGGTGATGATGTGGGTCTGAGCATCAATTGGCTGGCTATTGGCGGTGACCATGTTGTTCACTGGTCGCGACTCGTTCGTGGAGTTGGCGGAGTTTTTCTCCCATGGTTGGAGCTGCTGGGGGTCGGGCGGTGGGCAGTTGTTGATGTTAGCGACCGTCCGCTTGCCTGGGCAGTTACTGGAGGCTATGTGGCTGCCATTCGAGCGGGAATACATCCTTCCCCGTTGGTCGACCCCTCGGTTTGCTGCTTTACGGCTTTAGCGAGTAGGGCCTGAGCATACTTGACTAGTAGCACACCCTCATTTGTGAGGTTGAGGTTGGCAACTACAGTTTGCCCCGCGATGACATTGTCCATCAGGGTGGAGTATAGTGGGAGCTCCTTAGCTTCGAGCTCCTGTAGGACGATCATGATCTGTGGCTGCTCCGGAGGAGGTGAGCGGTGGGGTGGTGGTGGAGTGTAGGTGCCCCAGCGGTCGGGCGACTGGCGCCACGTTGCTGCAGTATTGCAGCTCGGTCGCACTTGCGGGGTCGCGCTCTTCATCAAAGTTCAAGACGTGACCTTTATTGGTGGGGTTGAGGCGGCTCCTGATGCGACGCTGGTGGTAGAGAGATAGCTCCTGCACCATTTTTTGCTCAAGGCGGAATTTCTTATGCTTGGCATGTTCCTTGGCGATGACCACTTCCAATCAGCAGCGGTGCTCCTCGCTTCTGCCACCGTTACTTTTGGCAGGAGTGATGTGGTGAAGGGATCAACCGGTGCACTACTCTCTGCCATATAGATGGCATTGTAGCGATTGGATCTAGCGTGTGCCTCATCGGGGGATTCTAACATGGAGTCAGATTTGAAAATCCCGAGTATAGATGGATCCTCGAAATCGCCGGCGTTGGAGACACGCGTGATGGAGTCAGCATGTGACGCAGCAGTGATAGATCTAGCGACCGAAGCAGGGGTCTCCAAGTCGGTGTTGTTGCGGAGGGCTGCATCGCTTCTGGCCGCATCGCTCGTGGTCGGGTAGCACTCGGAGGCTAGGATCTGTGATGGAGCGGACTTGCTCCTCCGAGAGTAGATCACGCGGGGTCGATCCATTGACGATGTCGAATTCCGTTGATTTGGTCGAGTCGGTGACGTCCTTGAACCCGACAAAAAGGTTTGTGGTGCCGATTGGCACCATAGCGGTGTGGGTCACCGGGCGTGGCACCGACATGTAGCTTCTCGGAAGGATCTAGAGGAACCCGCCATTGGTGATCATATGACCGGTGGCGAATGGCCGGATGATTTGAGTGTAGGGTCTCGCCGTATATCTAAGGCTTGACTGACCATGCCCCACGGTGGGCGCCATTGTCGTGGGAATGACAACGACAGTCACTACCGGGGGCAGCGATTGAGTTGAAGGAAAGGGCTAGTGAGCCATCTATGGTGCGAGATTAAGGAGACTCGAGATTTTACCCAGGTTCAGCCCCCTAGGGTCAAAGACCTACTTTCTGCTAGATGTATTAACCGGAGTGAGATTACAAGGGGAGGTCGAGCTCGGTGATGAGGGCAGCGAGTCGCCTCTATGGGGTGTATCAAAGTGTGTCCCTATAGAGGGTATCCTAGGGAGGCTTATATAGTGCTACCTTGCTAGGGTTTACATAGATAATACCGAATCAGTTAAGGTTTCAGTGATCTTGACCTAATCTGACTAGGCCTAACTACACTTCTGGGCCTCCTATATCCAGTCGCCAAGTCTCTTGGGCCATAGTGCTTCCAGTCGTCGTACCAGTGAGCCCACTCATTGTGGGCCTGGTCAATCAAATCCTCCTCTTGGGCAATACCCCAATTGGTATATCCCCATCAGTGTATGCCTACGAGATTCTGTTTGAGTCTCTTCCCGAGTCTACGACTCGGCCAGACACTCAGGGACTACTCCAACCCGGAGCACTAACCACGCACTCGAAGCACTTCAGGATTATTCCAAAACAATACCTTCAGCTAAGGATTCGAATGCTTCGAGTCTTTATCCGACTCAATGATTCGACTAAAGACTTGGGGGCTACTCCGATAGGAAGCGTTAATCACATATCCAAAATAAAATCACCCACGATGATTCCATCCACGGAATCATCCAAAGAACTTTCGTATCACTAACAAAGAACACAAGATCTAATATGCGCAGCCCTAGCCATTTCGGTGCCATTGTAACATTTGGTTTCTCCATCAATCAAGAACAAACAAGAAGGAGTAGGGTTTTCCCTCTAGGGGCCTGAACGTGGGTAAACCTCGTGTCCCCTTGTTTGTCTGTTAGCTGACGACATCTCCAATGCATACCTCTTCCCCGAAAACCCAAGTCCATAAACCATGGTCATTGACGTGACCCTCCCCCCTCCCACACACACACGTCAAAAGGAAAAGTTGAAGATGGAGAAGAAAAACGAGTTCGGCTATGAAAAGAAAATGGAAGTGTTTATTGGATGGAAACCATATGTTTGGGTGTGCTGAATGTGTGCATATATAACATAGGTTAAGGATATTTTGCCATGATTAAGTCTATGATAACACTAGATCTAGAGTAGGACTAGTGTTACCTATGAAGTTTCTATTTAGATTTTATTTTGTTCCGATGGTTGGAGACCTCTGCATTTCATGAAATAAAAGTGTCCATGTTTTATTTTATGTTTCGTTGATGTTTTTATTGACTCAAGTGGAACAACGCAATGTTAAGAGGGGTAATCGTGATGATCTCCATGGGGATGTTCAACACAGCCTTAAACACATCTACCACCATATATTTCCATCATATGGAAAGAGAGATAATGAAAGTACACTTCTTAAAATGATGTGTGAAGGTTTTTCTGGCCTTCCAATTTTGACCAAATCCAAACAGATCTAGCACCGAGAGGAGAACACTTCAGCCGGTTTGCACTGGACAAGAAACCGGGTGGGATATAATGAAAGTACACTTTTTAGAATGAAGTTTGATGCTTTCTCTAGACCTCCAATTTTGACCAAATCCAAACAGATTTTTCACCGAGCGGAGAACACTTCGTCCGGTTTGCACCGAGTGGGAACCAACCTACATCTAGCGGGGCACCGGTCTTGCTTTGGTCCCTAGTCCATTCAATTGGGTCATTCGATTCGGCCCTGGTCCAACCAGACATGTGTCATCCCACTGCAAAGTGGCATGCCAATTCTCCTTTGGTCTCAGTTCTGGTCAAAACAGAATCTTCTCCCAATGACTATTTTCCCGGTGGACTATTAACGCATCTTCTTCTTCTTTGAAAGGGTAGGTTGACCATCTCTGAACCATAACATCAATCACACTCCCGCTCCACCAGAGTTGAACAACAAAAAGCTTGAGGATCTCCCATTTCCTCCAACCAAACTCAAATCCCTTTAGAGAAAAGGAAGAGGATGTGCCAATCTACAATCCCACAAAGCCAAACTTCATTTCCCCTTGAGTTGATCAAGTTAGATTGTTATTCTTAGGTTTGTAGGAAACCCTATATGGCTAGGGTCAACCGGAAGCTTACGGGTTATGGATTTTCTTAGAGGAAAAGTTTGTGAGGATTCAGAGGTAACCTTAAGGTCTACCACTAGTGATTGAACTACTACTTTTTGAGGGGGTGGGGGTGGGGTGGCGGGGGCTCAAGGAGAATAAGGTGAGACTTGATGGTGCTTGGGGGTCCTTTGTCGTAACTCACACAGTGACATAGTTTCCTCCCAAGAAAGCGAGAACCAAGTTACATCTTCGTCTCAAGTGCATCAATTATTTTCTATCTGATCTCTTTATTACTAGTGTTATTTGCGTAATAGCCTTTGTGTTTGAAATTTGTCTTATCATCATATAGGTTGTTTCACCTAATTTGCATTAGGGCATTTTATTTATCCAGAAAGCTTAAAATTTCAAAAGAATGAAAAACATCATAGAACATATTCACCTCCTTTAGCTTGCCATCTCGGGCACATTTGGGATGTACCATGCCTGAGATTTTATTGTGTGTCATATTTGTGTCATCTCGGTCTAAAACCCAATGCTGAACCAAATTGTCGGTTAATTGAATTTCGATTGATGTTTCTTATTATCCGAATTAACAAAGGAAAAACACAAAAAACTGAACCGAAAGTTCCGGTTAAACCGAGCGAATTGAGAAAACTACCCCAATTGGGACAAAGTCATCAAACACCCATCAAATGTATGTTTTCCGATGGTTTTTTTATAAAAGATTGATAATTTTCCTCAATCGTGGTGGGTTTCTGCAAACCGACTGCACATGCCTAGTGTGAACCGAGCTGCTCTAGCAAATATGTTATTTTGAACGAGCTATAGCAAATACTTGCCCTTAGTCATCAATCTGTTCAATAATACTACAAATTACTCGCACTAGTAGAAAACATGGCTTTCGTATAGAGCATTAGCCCCGGATGTGTTAGGAACCGGGACTAATGTGTCGGGACTAATGCTCACATTAGTCCTGGTTCCAACAACAAGGACGCCGACAACCTTTAGTCCCGGTTCGATAGGATCCTTTAGTCTCGGTTGGTAATACGAACCGGGACTAAAGGGATGGACGCGAGTGCGAACATGGGCAACACCCTTTAGTACCGGCCTGTGTCTCCAACCGGTACTATAGATAGACCTTTAGTCCCGGTTTGAGACATCAATCGAGACTTTAAAAAATTTGGCAAAAAAAGCTTTGGCAGGTTTTGCCACGGCAGGAAAATGGGCAAAAAAATTGTCGTGGAAGGATTTTTCAGTTGACCACCCCCCACCCCGAGATCGTCTTTTCTAGTTTCGAAAGCATGCCACGAAATTATAAAAAATTCTAAAAATAAAATTCTTTGAACTGTAGTTATATTAAGTGATTTAGTTGTTAACAAAATTAACAAACATGAATTTCAACATAATTTACAAATGTTATGAAAAAATCAAATGGCCATAACTTTTACATACGATGTTAGAAAAAACATACAGCCTATCAAAACATGCAGAAAAAATTTCTCTTCGATTTCAACTGCCTTAGGCATTTTGGATTCTTTTAGATTCTTAAAATTTGAAAAAAAAAGATATTTCAAAAATTAATTTTTTTTAGTAATTTTTTTATGTCATATTTAAATTCCTCACATTTTTCTGATAATAATGAATATAGTATTTGTCGAATTTCGATTTATAGATTTGAAGATACTATTTATGTCATAAATAAATGGCAAAAAATGAATAAAATATTAATTTAATTAGTTTTTTATTTTTATCGGAAAGAAATATTATTATTACTTATTTATTATTGTTTACTTAAATAGTTATTTGTAATTTTATAAAATAAAGATGGTTGACATATTGATATGAGTTAATAGGATTGATATACTAGTCTTGACAATAAGGTATAAGGATCCTTTGTGCGAGGTGTGATAGATGGAATATGAAAGTTAAGCGTGTTGGGGGTGTAGTAGAGCTAGGATGGATGACCGTCCAAAAAGTTTGACCATAAGTATAATTTGACTTATAATTAAGTATAGTTAGTGTTAAAAATGAGACATGTGAGAGATTAACGAGTCAGATAATTCAAAAGTTTAAGAATTTAAAAAAAACATTTTGGAATTTTTTTTGAAAACAAATCTTTATTTCAGGTTCGTATTACGAATCAGGACTAAAGGCACCGCACACTCAACGCAACCTCGTGAGCACCTTTAGTCTCGGTTTGTGGCAGAACCGGGACTAAAGGGGATGACCTTTAGTCTCGCCTTTGTAGTCCCGGTTGGAAAACCGGGAGTAAAGACTTGTTTTCTACTAGTGTTGCCTTGAAAATTATGTCAGAACTTCTTTTCAATATTAATTTAATGGGTTTTTTGTTGTGAGGTATATACACTTTTAGTTCCACATCTTCCCGTGGGAGTATTTTAGCCCACATCTTGTAAAGTGTGCAATACTAGTCCTACAACTTGCATCCCAAGAGCATTTTAGTCCAACTAGGAAACGTGTCCGTGCGTTGCACCGGGATTTTTTTATAAAGACCGGCGTAATCCAAATTTTGCCCAAAAGACTATTAACCGTCCTAAGCCTGGGCAACGAAATTCTAATGGAAAATGTCATTTGAATCTATATGCCTACTCAGAGAGCTCTCTAAATTTTCTATGTCTTCTTTTTGCATTAAGGCTTTGATGGATCCTCCAACTCTCCGTCTCCAAATTTCATCAATCTCTCTATTAATTTCTTGTGGCTACCACGACAATACAATCTGAGTTTATTTTGCTTAAAACACCCGTAACTATGCAATTTCATGTTGAGCATTCCCTTTTCATCTTACAAGATGTCCATTGTATTTCTTCCAGATGCTATTTTTCATCCCATTTTGTTATATAGCTTTTAAGATGCAATTATGGTCCTGACTCATCGGCTTTGTCACATTCAATCGGAAAAATATCCTGGCTGAATAGACAAAATTTCTGAGATTAAATCAACTATATTTTCTAGGACACACACAGACAAAAGTTGGGTTGGGTCCGGACTGGGTTATGCTACACTTATGAAGTTATGATACATAGCTCGAGCGAGCGTTTAAACAGTACCACACTTGAAAACTTGAAATAGTGCTAGTTTAGGTCCGCTGGAAAAGTTTGTTCAGACACAATTTTTTCACATGCGGGCACCTTCCTATTTTACAGGGGAATTAAAATTACGGCTAGCGAAGAAGAAAGGATAAGGATGTGATGGTACCGGTGCATGTTCGGATGCAGAACTTGGTGTTGGCGGTGGCGGAGCCAGGATTTTTGCATTGGGTATTCGGAGTCGGAAAAAAATTCAGCACACCAATCTAACACATGGCAATAGCAAGAACAGAACAACGAAGTGTTCATAGTCTACATAATTAACTTACATTGCAAGTATATAGAAAAAGTATTATTTAACTCTAATAATTCTGTTTAGGAAAAAGTCACTGCACTTCTTCTTTTTGTGCTTCACTTTTTAGGCCTGCAATGTTTTCTAACTAATTAACGAGATTCTCAATTGGAGATAATCAAAACAGAAACTCAAAACTATAACTGAAGCACTTCTTACCGTGAGTGAACTGGTCTTCTGAATTCAGGTACAAAGATTGAGAATTTATGATGATGAACTGATAATGGTCTGCTGTCGTATGGTGCCGCAGCGCTGCCATCACCCGATCATTGCGGAATTCATATGCAACTTCCAGCTTCGAGTTCGGCTTGCGCAGGGCTAGTGTGTCTGTGGCAGTGTGGCATCAGGGGTGAGGCGACGGACATCGGGGCATGACGATGGCCGGTGGCACCGCGGAACTTGGCCGGCTTCGCAGCTGCGACTGTGGCGTAGCACCGGCCAGCGGGCGGGCACATGGAGATGGGTGGCAACACGGGCGCATAGAACGCCGGCCGGCGGCGGTTAGTTAAGGTCGATCTTAGTGAGGCCTGAGGAATAGGAGCGAGTTGTTCATGTCATTAGATGCCTGGCATGAGCTCAGGTGGGTTGGTGGCAGCCCAACTAAAGGTAAAACATCCCGTGCAAGCCCAAATGCGGTATATTGGCCTAGGTTGGAGCGGGCGAACTCGGGAGCGCTCTGGACAGCTTTTTTTCTCGATATTGACGAGTTTTGCACCTACAAAAGAACCTAATATGTATACATGCACATAGGAGCTTATTTACTAAAAAAATCAGAAAAAAATATTGGGTATTAATTGCATACCCATGAATAGTTCAAGCTCGGCCCCTGGGCGTTGGTGTACTTGACGACGACGTAAGGGTTCTGGCGCAAGAAGAACTTTTGCATGTTCTCCAGCTTCCTTCACCCGTTCACTACAAGACCCAGCGTTGGCCCCGACGCCGGGGCTGGGCTACGTTGATATCACCGTCCTGCTCTCCCTCGGCCAACACAACCATCATGAAGACCTTACAAAGACATGACAAAAACACACAGCAGGGCATCGCCATCTTGACGCCCATCGACTCTGCCTCCGTGACCGTACAACCTCACCATTGTGCTGGCCGCGGTGAGACCGCTCTCCATGTTTGCGTACCAATGACATGAGCAGTCATGATCCGTGTCCGGCTACGCTACCACGCCGAGGAGGGCAACAGCCATGCACTCAGCGACATATAAGCGTAAATTCAGCAGTCTAAGCATGTCATGTAGCCACCAGTACATATCGTAGGGGTGCGAGGAGCTCCTACCAGCAAGGACATGAGGCGGGCCGAATCCAACGTAGAGCTCGCTCTGCAAGACTAATTGAATTTCAGCAAGTTTGACTAAATTCGGTTACATATAGCATCACATTTTTTTTAAATAACCCATATGTATTTCTCTTTCGCATTTTTGTCCTAGGTTTGGCTGACAGGTGGGCCCATCTCTACTAAAGGTAGAAATAAAATAGTGAAAACTCTCTGAATTGAGAGATTCAAACTCAGAAGCTTTGGGCAGCTCACAACCGCACAAGCCAATAGACCCACTAAGACTATTTGTTATTTAAGAGGACGTATATTATTTATACCATATAAAAGCACACACGCATGTAAAATTACTAGCGTCCGGCCTTGACACAGTCCACGATATCTCGTCGTACCTTTATTTTGAATATTTTAAAAATACAATCCAAAGTATCAGAAGCACCTACAAAAAATATGTACATGTGAGAAATTATGTAAGGTTTTTTCAATCTGCAAAACATCAACCCGGATTGATTTGTATTGGGCTACACAAAAACACAATTCTGGCAGGATTTAAAAGTGTACAGTTTACAAACCTAAATCTCTAATTTGTCTTTTTATGTAGCCCAGAATACAAATTATTTGGTTTAAAAATTTGCTTCTTTTTTAGATTTTTTTCACGACTTCAGAACACGTATTTTGAATGTCCAAAATAAAGGCTTACATGTAGTCCGGATTCATACACTCAAATCAATCAAGCTTCACTTCACTCGTGCATGTGTGTGTGGGGGGAGGGGCTACTATAAAATAACTTTGTTTTTGTGTTTCATGTCCGTGTGAGTGACATGGGTATACCCTATAGGTATTCGAGTTTGGTATATATGGTCTAAATACGTACAGGCCCACGATGTCGTCAAGGCCCAGACGAAGGACTCGAGTAACCTACAGACTCTCGATTGCTTGAAGAACAAGAAGAAGTTAAAGATAGAAAGTTTGAAGGGGAAAACCCTAATTTGTAACCGACTCGACCTGCTACCCGAGACCTAGCCTATATATATAAGGGCAGGAGGGGGCGGCGAGGAGGACACACGCAACCCTAGTTTCCACCACCCTCGCCAGATTGCATCTGCGCACCATTGTAACCTTCGGCTCCTTCGATAATTCCACGAGCAGACAAGCAGGAGTAGGGACCTCTACGAGGCCTGAACCTGGGTAAATCTTTGTCCCCTGTGTGCTTGTTTGCTAGCCGATAGATGTCTCCAGCGCTCCCTCCTTCTCCAAAACCCAAGTCCATAACAATGGGCATTGATGAGTTAAACCCTCGTCAATTGGTGCCGTCTGTGAGAATTGGGAGTGCTGATGTTGTGGCTTCTTCGGTCCCATCAAATGCGATCTACAACTCTACAACAGCGGAGATTCGCCAGCTCTTTGGCGCGTTCGACTTCACCGTCCACACACCAGCCACTCGCCCGGCCTTCGAGTCCGTGGGCGACGGAATCAGCCTGACGATCGGGAGCTTCCGCTTCCAAGTTGGTCAGATGGGCACGCTTCGCATGCCTGACCAGCCGACATCGCCGACGATTGCCCCAGAATCGTGGTTCCCTCCATCGATTGGCACCCTCAGCGAGCTCAACGCCCCGGCAGCAGTCGAGAACACGATCATCGACAGCAATCGCGACTCCGATCTGAGCGATCTGGCCACTGAAGATGGAACCTACGGTTCCGCATCTGAGAGTTGTGGAAGCAGCAGCTTCCCCAATCACTTCATGTGCGCCGTCATCAACGCAGGCGATACCTCTGACAATCGCGCCAACGGTGGTAATCCCGGTAATGGGACCGATCCGCCTAACGCCGGCAATCGCGGCAACGGTGGCAATCGCATCCCCGTTGATAATGGAGGAGCAGTCGAACCTCCGTCCATAATAAATGAGCAAACCGGCGAACGCGTCGTAATCAAGCTCAACGAGCAAGAATGGGCTCGCTGCCGCGAGGCCCTGCGAGGCACTCCCCTACCCTTCGGATCCCTGCAAGAACTGCTGATGGGCTATCACTGGCTCCTGAAGGAAGAATGCAAGCACCGACTGCAAACAATCGCGCAACTCGAAGCGCGTAAAAGGCAGCAGACGAATCGAGCCTTCGTCGTGCTAGGCTCTCCTCCTACGGAGGATCCTCCTCAAGGGGCAACGAGTACCTCGCCAAGAAGAGGAAATCTCGGATGGCCCATCTCACCGAGCAAGAACGCATCGAAGCCGCAAAGGTCCTCGACTTCGGCTCTATGACAGTCGACACACGAGGCAACATGGTCCCAAAGACGCCGCAGGCTGCGGTGACAGCGGCCACCATGTACCTCCTTAACAATCAGCCACCAGCTGGAGATCCCCGAACCACCATGCATCGATCTACGATCGCGGGCATGGGATTAATCGAGGCCGCCCTCGACAAGGAGCCAACACCAGAGCCGAAGAAGGGAAAGGTGCTAGCAAAGCGCTATTCCTCGCCCTCGTCTAGCGATGACAGTCACGACCTGTCTCGACACCGCCGCTCACGGAGCCACGATCGTGACTATGATGCGCGCGACGACCTCACGCAGCGCAAGATCGACAAATCAAGGGCACGACGTGCTCGGTCGACTAACACGGAAGAAGAAGATGTGGAGCTCTGCGGCGCCAGATGCTTTAGCAGATCCATTAGGCAGAAGCGAATGCCTAAAGGGTTTAAACTCCCGTCGGAAAACCCGAAGTTTGACGGCCTACAAGACCCCAAGATCTGGCTGGAGGACCACATCTCCTCCGTCAGACTCCACGGAGGCAGTCAAAGCACTGCCATGCAATGCCTGCAGCTACAGCTGCAGGGCGCCGCCTAAGCATGGCTCAACAACCTCCCACGCGGATCCATTCGCAGTTGGGACGAACTGGTTTACAGCTTCGTGCGCAACTTTAAGGGCACATACAAGCGGCCCGCATCAATCGAAGAGCTGAGATGCTGCCAGCAAAGATCTGGCGAATCGCTACGCTCCTACATTCGAAGGTGGTCCATCATCAAGAACTCCGCAGAGAACATCTCGGAAGATCATGTGATTGATGCATTCAACGGTGGCGTCCGCCGCCTAGAACTCAGGGAGGAACTGGGCCGCTCAAATCCCCAGACCATCGACCACCTGATGGAGATCGCGAATCGGTGGGCCGATGGAGAAGAATCGGTGAAGAATCGCGTTCACTCCGACGAGGAGGCAGAACTCGAACGCAGACGCGACCGCCGAGGCAAGCGCCGCATGCGCATCTACGATGACCACGACGACGTCAACATGGTCGCGGCCGGCTACGCTGATAGACGCGACGATAACCGCAACAGCGGATACCGTAGCGGCGGATACTGCGACTTCGGGAAAACCATGCAAGTGTGGCAACACCGCACTCGCGATGAGGCACCCGCGAACTCCATCGAAGACAAACTGTCAGGGCCATGCACGGTACACTTCTACATCGACAAGCATGATGGCAAGAAGAAGTCTAGCCACCTCCTCAAGGATTGCCGCGAGTTCCTCAAGCAACATGAGGGACTGGTTCTGATGAACCGCAATGCAGTCGAAAGAGGCTACGGAGCCGCTCCAGGCGCCGTAGCACATGGCGCACGGCCACCGCCACCTGGGCCACCCCCGAATGCAGCTACACCGAACCAGCACCACGGAGGCGAGCCGTACCCACGAGCCATGGGCACCATGATGATCCAAAAGGGACACCCCTCCAACAGGGTGTAGAAGGCCATCACTCGCCAAGTCAACTTGGCCACACACTCGCCACCCTCCACCACTGAGTACCTCAGTAGAAGCGAGTCATGCATCACCTTCGACAAGCGCGACCATCCGCCTCAGATACCCCGTCCAGGCCATTGCCCCCTCATACTCGAGGCGCAAATCGGAGGCTTCGACATGAGCCATGTCTTCATGGATGGAGGAAGCGGCATCAACCTTATATTCGCGAGTACCTTGCGAGCAATGAGGATCCCTCTAACTTGCCTGGAGGCCTCGGACACAACGTTCCACGGCATTGTCCCAGGGAAAGGCGTATACCCCCTGGGCAAAATCAACCTCGACGTCATCTTCAGCACGCCGAAGAACTTCCGGCGTGAGCACATCGACTTTGAGGTCATCGACTGGCCCTCACAGTACCACTGCATCCTCGGGCGCGTCGCGTTTGCTAGGTTCATGGCAGTGCCCCACTACGCCTACCTGCAGATGAAGATGCCAGGTCCCAATGGCGTCATCACGATCAACGGGAGCTTCGAGTGATCTGACAGTTGCGACAGGGAATTCAACAGAATCTCCAAGTCCTTCGGCATGCAGGAGGAACTCGCGAGACTGAAGGAGACGACAGACAACAGTCTGCCTTCCCTGAGCAGGCCAAGCTCACCTGATCTCTCCTTCGACTCATCTGTGCATACAAAGAAAGTGCAGGTCCACCCATCGAATCCCGCCAAGACGGCCCTCATCGCCAACAACTTGAGTCCCGCATAGGAACTCGCGCTCGTCGAATTCCTCCGTGAGCACTGGTAAATTTTCGCCTGGTGTCCTGCGGACATGCCAGGAGTTCCCAGGGAATTCGCCGAGCACGCACTCAATGTCAACCCCGACGCAAGGCCAGTCAAGCAAACAATTCGGCGATTGTCTGAGCCACGAGCGCAGGCAGTTGGAATGGAGATCAACAGACTCCTCGAAGCCAAGTTCATACGCGAGATCAAGGAAAGCACTTGGCTCGCCAACACGGTGCTGGTACCAAAAAAGGACACGGATATCCTGCGGATGTGCGTGGACTTCACCTCCCCGAACAAGCACTGCCCAAAGGATCACTTCCCGTTGCCACGGATCGACCAGATCATCGACTCCACCGCGGGATGCGAGCGCCTCTGCTTCCTCGACGCCTACTCAGGCTATAATCAAATTCGAATGAAGGAGGAAGACCAAGAGAAAACAGCGTTTACAACGCCCTTTGGTGTATTCTGCTACAACACAATGCCCTTTGGGCTAAAGAACGCGGGAGCCACCTACCAGCGATGCATGCAGGCTTGCCTCAAGGAACAACTAGGTCGCAACATTCAAGTCTATGTCGACGACATAGTAATCAAGACCAAGGAGGAAGCCTCTCTAATCAATGATTTGCGTGAAACCTTCGCCAACCTCGACCGCTACCGGATCAAGCTCAATTCGGACAAATGCGCCTTCGATGTACCATCTGGGAAGCTACTCGGGTATCTCATCTCCGCGAGGGGAATAGAGGTGAACCCGAAGAAGATAAAAGCCATACTGGCCATGGAGAAGCCGAAAAACATAAGGGGGGTCCAGCAGTTGGCTGGACGAATCGCGGCCCTCGGTCAATTTATCAGTCGAATGGGCGAGAAGGAGCTGCCCTTCTACCAGCTCCTCCGCAAAACTGAAAATTCGAGTGGACAACTGATGCGCAAGAAGCATTCGAAAACCTCAAGCGCCTGCTATCCACTTCGCTAGTGCCGGTGACCCCACGACAAAGGGAACCACTGTTGCTGTATATCTCCGCCACCAACCAGGTGGTCAGCACAGTGCTCGTCGTCGAGCGAGCTGAGGAAAACAAGGTCCACGGCGTACAAGGCCTAGTATACTACCTCAGCGAGGTCCTCACGCCAACAAAATAACGGTACCCGCACTACCAGAAGCTGGCGTACGGCGTCTTCATGACCGCACGGTGACTGCGCCATTACTTCTAGGAACACCCAATCGTGGTGGTCAATGACGCCCCGTTGGGGCATATCCTCAATAACCCCAACGCCACAGGGCGAGTCGCGCTTTGGGGAATAGAATTGTCTACACGAGACATCACATACGAAAAGCGCGATGCAATCAAGTCGCAAGTTCTCCCTGACTTCCTCGTGCACTGGATGGAGAACCAGCTCTCGAACAAGCCAGATATGTCCTACCTCTGGACAATGCACTTTGATGGGTCCAAGCGGAAAGACGGAGCAGGCGCATGTGTCACACTGACATCACCTCAAGGGGACAAGCTGAAGTATATCCTGTGAATGCAGTTCACAGCCTCCAACAACGAAGCTGAATACGAAGCCTTGTTGCACGGGATGAGGATGGCAAAAGCCTGCAACGCTAAGAGGCTCATCATATACCGCGACTCCAAGTTGGTCGTCAACCAAACGATGCATGAGTGCGACGCACTGAATGACAACATGATAGCGTACTGCGACCTCTACGACACACTCGAAGGAGACTTCGACGGCTGCGAGCTACGTCACGTAGGTCGCGAAAGCAATGAAGAGGCGGACGCACTCGCCAACATAGGCTCTACCTACGCCCCCATACCACCTAGGGTATTTCTCGAGCGCATCTGCGAACGCTCCATCAAGCCAAAGGCCGTAGAGAAGAAAACAAGCGCAGCAACAGACTCGGGAGCTATGCCACCCAATGAGCCAATGGCATTCGATGACTTGAAGCTGGACACAGGACTCGAGGGACCAATGAGCGTCATGATGATTGAACAATCCTGGACGCAGCCGTACATCACGTACCTCCTCAGCAAGAGGCTACCGGACGATCCGACAGATGCACGGTACATTGCGCGGCGATCCAAGGCATTCACTGTTATCAACGGCGAACTGTATAAACGCATCATCACAGGGGTACTCCAACGATGCGTCTCCATGGCCGATGGAAGAGAAGTTCTCCTCGACATCCATGAAGGAACCTGCAGGCACCACGCCGGCAGTCGCGCCCTTGCTGCCAAAGCTCTACGAGCTAGATTCTACTGGCCTACGACCATGCGTGATGCCAATGACATTGTCCAAAAATGCAACGCTTGCCAGCGATTCACGGACAAGCCGCACGCACCGGGCGCAGAGCTATGGACAATCCCATTGGCCTAGCCCTTCGTGCAATGGGGGCTCGACATGGTCGGAAAACTTCCAAGGTCCTCACGAGGAGGTTACGTCTACCTCTTAGTCACAGTCGACAAATTCACCAAGTGGATTGAGGCCATGCCAGTGACCAACCAATCAGGGCACAACACAGTCAAGTTCTTCGAGTCCATCGTCTACCGCTTCGAAGTGCCGCACAACATCATCACCGACAACGAGACGAACTTCACATCCAAGGAGTTCCAAGAATTCTGCGAGAACCTGGGGATCAACATCAGCTACGCCTCAGTCGCACACCAACAGACCAACGGTCAGGTGGAAAAAGCAAACGGGCTCGTCTGCGGCGGCATCAATAAGTGACTCCTCCAGCCACTCGAACAAGCTGCGGGTTACTGGCCGGACGAGCTGCAATCCGTACTTTGGAGCCTACGTACAACTCCAAACAGCGCCACGGGCTACACGCCATTCTTTATGGTGCACGGAGCCAAAGCAGTGCTACCCACCGAGGTACGGTACAAGGCGTCACGCATGGTCGCTTACAGCGAACAAGAGTCATCCCTCGCACTCGAAGACTCAGTCGACCTCCTTGATGAGGCAAGGGAAATCGTCGTGGAAAGATCCACGATCTACCAGCAGAACCTGCGCAACTACCACAGTAGGAGGCTTCGCCCAAGATCCTTCATCGAAGGTGACCTGGTCCTGCGACTGAAGCAGCAGGGGCATCTCAAGCTCGAGTCCCCCTGGGAAGGACCGTACGTGATTACAGAAGTAATCTCAGGTGGCGCCTATCGCCTTCAAGATTTAGAGACAGGAGTCGCATACTCCAACCCCTAGAACGTCGCACAACTGCGACGCTTCTACCCCTAGTCGTTTTTTACTTTTACGCTGCAAATAAGGCTACTTAGCCACACATTGTACCTTGCACTATTCTTCGAATAAATAAAGCTAAGTGCCCCCAAACTCTGTGTTCTCCTTTACTTATCCAATTCATCTACTTGGGGGTTGCGCCACCCTATATACATCTGTTCTTCGAACCAAAAAGCGATATCCTGAATAGCTGGTACATCAATCGAAACCCTTAAACACAACATCAACCCAGCTGCAACGCACCGTACAGGTTGACAAGGGACTGAGATAAAAGCATGGCCAGGCTAACGAAAAGGACTCGCATAGTGCAACGCACTTCATGCTAACAAAGATCTTAGTACATATTCGACAATAAATTATATACAACATCTATACGAACTTTACAACACAAGTACACTTATGTGGAGGATACAAACTAAAGCTACCACTGCAACAATGGAATGTTGGTTTGTTCCTCAAAGAAGTCGACGATCTCTTCTGCTGGGCGATCCACCGCCTGGTAGTGCGTCACCATATTCCAAGAAGAACTTGCTGGGGGCGCAGGCGGCCCAAACGTGATTGCCGCAACATCTACGTCAGGCTTGTGCAGCCGCACCAGCGAGAGGGCAGCCTTGGCATTAGCCACCAACTGTTGCCTCACGCACTCGCGAACCGAGGAAAAATCTTGAAACTTGGCAAGGAGCGCCAGCAGGCTTGATGGAGTAACATACATCAGAAACAACGTTCGATAGATGTTCTTCAAGCATGACTGCGATTTCTTCAGAAAGTGCAGCACTCGCGACGCGCGATCCTGCAAGGTTGCTAGCGTAATCGCACGATCATGATCTACCCAGAAGTATCCACTCTCTTGAAGTTTCTCCTGGGTGAGATCATGCATACGAATGGCAATTCTATCTTTCTCATCCTGTGGATGACGTGCGCTGACAACTACAAGAAGCAACAACAGCAGCATGAGTACAACGTACCACTGCGAGTGACTACAAGGGAAAGAAAAGAGCAAGCAAACTAACACTTGAATTAGTCGCCTAGCTGCGTGTGGCATCCCGCTAAAACAACTCCTAGAAAATCGTCCGTTGTTTTTATTTTATGCATCATCATTAGATCATACATATTTTTTCTTGCATTTTTCTGAGCATAAAAATTATTTTTATTGAACACCGTACTTTGTTTACTAAATTATTCGTATGGTTTCATATATATAAAGCCAGCCCTTTTTTCTAAATTTAAAATTAAACAAAATAATATTTCCGGTCATTATAAGACTACAAAAGAGTTTTTCTTATTTTACTAATAATAAAAGTAGGCAAAAGCCCATCTAAAATTTTGGCCCAAACTAGTCTTATCTAGTCTACTTTGGACTGTATAAATACTCAAATCCCCTTCTTTTTCCTTTCCAAACCCTAGCTCTCAATCTGCTCAGATCTAAATCTAAATATCCCCTTTCTTTTTCCCGTCCTCCTCCCCAAAATTCCACCGCCGGTGTCTCCCTGTTCACCTCGTCGAGCAACGCATGTCCCAGTCTCCAATTCCTTGCTTTCCTTTTTATTGTGCTTGACGTGAGACTGTTGTTCGTTGTTGGCGTGCGTTTCCTTGCTACTAAGCTTTTCTAATCTAATCCTTTGTTCCCATGCAGAATTTAGTCTGTGTACACTAGCACATCACCAAGCTCCATCGATCCACACCACCACATACAATCTGCCTTGGTTTTGCTCCACTGTGCGCAGCAGCAGATCATAACGGTGCTTGGCCGCATGTGCCCGAGGAGCCGAGCAGGAGCCGCCTTGCTCCAATTATTTATCAGCCGCCTTGCAGCCACCAGCTGCCGACCAGTCGCACGGTCGGCACAAATTCTTTCTGTGCGCGTGCTCCCTCGATCCCCATGCCAGGAGGGCCACAGGTGCTGCCGCTGCAGCATCTCCTCCGTTGTGGTTTTCTTCCGCGCCCGTGCCACCGCTAGCTCACCTTGCGTTTTGTGCCACCATCAATCAATTCTGCCATTCCCTTTTGCTACACTCTGATAATACTTGTGCTCTGCCGTCTGCGCCGCTGCCCCTCAATTTCACTATGGTGTTTAGGTGTCCGATACATGTTTGACGAAATTCTCACAAGAGCTTTGGTTCGGTTTTCTTCTGCCAGCGTCTCTGATTTGACACTGTTTTGCCTGGCCCATACTTTGTCAAGTTTGGATCCACTTCCTTATGTCGCACCGGGTTCCGTTGGCCGACAAATCGCCCCTCCGAAAGGATCTTTATCGGTGTCGATTACTTCCACCACTCCGAGTGCAATCCGAAGATGAGTTCTCCGCATCTTTGATCCTAGCTGTGAGACCTCTCCCATATCTCTATTATTATTTTTGTATAAATACCATATACTTGCTACATATTAAATTGTTCATACATGCATGTATATTGTGGGTGTTTGAGGCTATTTCATCGTTTCACCTAAATTAAATATGGAGTACATATGCGGGCTATTCTAGTCTTATATTGACTCCATTTAAATTTGTGTAGCTCACCGATGCCATGTTTGCCTTGTTAATTCAACATTAAATTTGCGGGATAGTTAAACATTTTGAACCTCCTATTTATTTGTCGGGACCCCGGTTCCGCTTAATATTGCCTAATTGCCCCGCATCCTTGCCATGTCATGCATCATACATGCATCATGCCGGATCTTTTGCCGTAGTATTAAATAGTGCATCCGGTGTTTGTTCTAGTGTTTGCTTCTTCGCGGATTAGGCCATTGAGTTGATGCGAGTATCGACAAGTTCTCCGGATATGATCCGTCGGCAGTGTTTCCTAGGCGAGCATCTCTTCCCCCTTCTACCTATTTTGCATTTATAGTCTTCATTTCCTCCTGTTGATCTATTGCTATCCGTGTCGCGATGCTTTAGCTTCCGTGCACCAGATATATCCCGTGCAGCCTCTATATTGCCATGGACACCTCCCAATACCTGTTGTTTGGTAGATAGTCGGCCCTGCGAGTCGTAGTCGCTTGCTTCTGTGTTGCTTCACGTCATTGTCGTTCCACCGTTGACGGCAAGTCGGCACATGATAAACGGTGAAGATGCTTAATGGTGGAGATGATCATGACTTTAAACACAACTATTAAATTGCTAGATATAACTAATGCAGAGGCATCGGTGGGCAATAGATGTTATTTGGTTCTTCCACGCTCACTTGTGTCCCGTAGGACCCCGAGTACTTGATACCTGTTCCTTGATTTTTCGCATTATCCACATCCGGGAGGCCGTGGACCCCCCTGAGCCAGAGCTTGATTCATTTCTATTTCTTGGGGCCACAAACTAGTTTGGGGTTTTATTTACTATCCTGTACTTATGCCATGTTTACTACTTTATTTAAGATTGTGCGTGGAGCACCTGTACTGTTTTGGATCGCGCCACGTTTTCGCGGTATTGACAAGCCCAGTCACACTTTCGGGTTCCCAGTCGTTTACAGCCGTCGTCGCAAACCCTGGGTCCGTTCCGGAGCCGGTCAACTTCATTGCGGGTAGCTTAGTGGGATGGCCCCCCGAAATATTTTATGAATCGTGTGATCGCTTTCTCGTGAATGCCTCGTTGGGTTTTGAGTTGGTTTTTCCGAGGTTGATCGAGTGTGTGTTGCTATTTGTGCACCCCTGCAGGGTAAAAACTTTCAGAAAGCCGTGTCTGCGGTTATGGACGACTTGGAGCATAGTATCTCGATCATAGATAAGCATAACTAAAGTAGTGCTATAAATTTGACTTAATATATCTCACTAGTAAGCAGCTTCACTATAACGGAATGGATATTAAAAATGCCAACCACTGGTGGACCTAGGTTGTTTTGTTATATCTGCCTAGTAAGTATTGCAACTCCAATGGAATGTGATAAAAGTGCCAACAAAATGCTGGGTTTTGGGATTCCTCGGGACAATTATATCTGGCTAGTAAATGTTCCAAATACAACGGAATGTTAACTAAAACTGCCCACTACTTAGGCTATCAGGATGACTCATGCTATCTATATCTGATTAGTAATTGCTGCAACTATAACGGAATGAGTAAAATTGCCAACTGTGTGAGTTCCTTGGTCCGACTTCCTCGTTTGGTCTCGAGGAGGAAATACCAGGATGGGTTTGTTTGATGTTAGCTTCAAGTTGGATCTGGATAGGTCTTTCTTATCTCTCTCTAATAGCCAACAGTTTATCGAGTCTCTATAGGTTGTTTAGTGCATGCTTTGCTGCCGCTTCAGCCCACCATACCTATGTAGGCGAGAGCCGCCGAATTCTAGCCTCGCCGTGTACTAGCCTCAGTACTGACGCTCCTCTTTTTCCTTTGCCTTCGTCGGCACCCCTTTTGTTTTAGCAGGTTTGAGATCGACGTCGTTAGTATGGTTACCCTTCCGGCTTGGCCTGGGCAGGGTATGGACGCCATTGGTTATTCTTCAGGGCTCTCAGCCCCATTTGCATCTTATCCGTAGTCGGACGCTCTATCGTTTTCAAGGTGATTTGGATCTTTGTATACTGTATCTGTATTCTTGACTCATGGAGTCGTTGTTGTATATATATATATATGTTCTGTGGGTTCCATCGTGGACTAATGTGTAATGGTATTACTTCGTTCTCCACCCGCACGCAAGTGTCTGGTGGGCGTCCTTGAATCGTTTCTATGCGGGTTTGGCGGGAAGCGCTAAAACTTGCATAGGGCCGATTTGAGGGTGTTATAGAGTGGTATCAGAGCTCAGCAGTTACGATACCCCACAAGTCTAGCCTGTAGGATAACCTAGCTAACGGCCGAAGTAGAGTGTCAAAACTAATTTGGAAAAATCGGTTGGATAGATCTGGTTAGGTCTGTTTTTACTCCTTACCCCTCTGCTATTCTCCTCTTACCTCTGCGTGTTTTGATTCTACTCTCATCTTTTCTTCGAGTCCAGGAATTCTCGTGGTTGGGTTTTCGTCGTACCTTCAGGTTCTCGCCTCATCCTTTGGTAACGGTGTTTCCACATCGGGTCTTCATGCTATCTGAGGAATCCTTCATTTGTTGGACTTCCCGTTGTTCCTCCTTTGTGCCTTCCGGTGGTTTCCGACGCAACGACATCATCTACGCCAGATTCGATGTAGAGCCTGCATCACCCCTTTGTTCCGAACCTCGATTGTCGAGATCTTCAGTCTAATTCCAAGAGTTGGTTGCATAATTCGCCTCCGTGTGCAGAGTAATGGTTTGGGTGCGTGATGGACTGATCACCATCCGACTACTCTTATCATTCGCTCTTGTACATTGAATCGGTGGATCCAGCAATTTTACTCCGTCCACGGAACCTAGAGGTGGCTTCATTTGTTGATACCTCTACCTTCGCCTTTGTTCCCGGAGTCTTCTCTTGACGATCACGGACAACGACCTCTTGTTAGTGGTGTCGCGAGGATCTACATGAAGCGAGAAGATTCAGATTGTCAACCTTCTTCCCGGTACCATGTGGCGGATCTCGAGGGTGAGATCCCTTGTTAGTGGTATCGAATTGTGGCATCCCGCTAAAACCATTACTAGAAAATCACCTGTTATTTTTATTTTGTGCATCATCATTAGATCATACATATTTTTTCTTGCATTTTTCTGAGCATAAAAATTATTTTTATTGAACACCGTACTTTGTTTACTAAATTATTAGTATGGTTTCATATATATAAAGCCAGCCTTTTTTTCTAAATTTAAAATTAAACAAAATAATATTTCCGGTCATTATAAGACTACAAAAGAGTTTTTCTTATTTTACTAATAATAAAAGTAGGCAACAACCCGTCTAAAATTTTGGCCCAAACTAGTCTCATCTAGTCTACTTTGGACTATATAAATACTCAAATCCCCTTCTTTTTGCCTTTCCAAACCCTAGCTCTCAATCTGCTCAGATCTAAATCTAAATATCCCCTTTCTTTTTCCCGTCCTCCTCCCCAAAATTCCACCGCCGGTGTCTCCCTGTTCACCTCGTCGAGCAACGCATGTCCCATCTAGTCTATAATTCCTTGCTTTCCTTTTTATTGTGCTTGACGTGAGACTGATGTTCGTTGTAGGCGTGCGTTTCCTTGCTACTAAGCTTTTCTAATCTAATCCTTTGTTCCCATGTAGAATTTAGTCTGTGTACACTAGCACATCACCAAGCTCCATCGATCCACACCACCACATACAATCTGCCTTGGTTTTGCTCCACTGTGCGCAGCAGCAGATCATAACGGTGCTTGGCCGCGTGTGCCCGGGGAGCCGAGCAGGAGCCGCCTTGCTCCAATTATTTATCAGCCGCCTTGCAGCCACCAGCTGCCGACCAGTCGCACGGTTGGCACAAATTCTTTCTGTGCGCGTGCTCCCTCGATCCCCATGCCAGGAGGGCCACAGGTGCTGCCGCTGCAGCGTCTCTGCATCACCACGAGACGGCCTCCGTTGTGGTTTTCTTCCGCGCGCCCGTGCCACCGCTAGCTCGCCTTGCGTTTTGTGCCACCATCAATCAATTTTGCCATTCCCTTTTGCTACACTTTGATAATACTTGTGCTCTGCCATCTGCGCCGTTGCCCCTCAATTTCACTATGGTGTTTAGGTGTCCGATACATGTTCGACGAAATTCTCACAAGAGCTTCGGTTCGGTTTTCTTCAGCCAACGTCTCTGATTCGACACTGTTTTGCCTGGCCCGTACTTTGTCAAGTTTGGCTCCACTTCCTTATGTCGCACCGGGTTCCGTTGGCCGACACATCGCCCCTCTGGAAGGATCTTTATCGGTGTCGATTACTTCCACCACTCCGAGTGCAATCCGAAGATGCTTTCTCCACATCTTTGATCCTAGCTGTGAGACCTCTCCCATATCTCTATTATTATTTTTGTATAAATACCATATACTTGCTACATATTAAATTGTTCATACATGCATGCATATTGTGGGTGTTTGAGGCTATTTCATCGTTTCACCTAAATTAAATATGGAGTACATATGCAGGCTATTCTAGTCTTATATTAACTCTACTTAAATTTGTGTAGCTCACCGATGCCATGTTTGCCTTGTTAATTCAACATTAAATTTGCGGGATAGTTAAACATTTTGAACCTCCTATTTATTTGTCGGGACCCCGGTTCCGCTTAATATTGCCTAATTGCCCCGCATCCTTGCCATGTCATGCATCATACATGCATCATGCCGGATCTTTTGCCGTAGTATTAAATAGTGCATCCGGTGTTTGTTCTAGTTTTTGCTTCTTCGCGGATTAGGCCGATGAGTTGATGCGAGTATCGACAAGTTCTTCGGATATGATCCGTCGACAGTGTTTCCCAGGCGAGCATCTCTCCCCCTTCTACCTATTTTGCATTTATAGTCTTTATTTCCTCATGTTGATCTATTGCTATCCGTGTCGCGATGCTTTAATTTCCGTGCACCAGTTATATCCCGTGCAGCCTCTATATTGTCATGGACATCTCCCAATACCTGTTGTTTGGTAGATAGTCGGCCCTGCGAGTCGTAGTCGCTTGCTTCTGTGTTGCTTCACGTCGTTGTTGTTCCACCGTTGACGGCAAGTTGGCACATGATAAACGGTGAAGATGCTTAATGGTGGAGATGACCATGACTTTAAACACAACTATTAAATTGCTAGATATAACTAATGCAGAGGCATCGGTGGGCAATAGATGTTATTTGGTTCTTCCACGCTCACTTGTGTTCCGTAGGACCTCGAGTACTTGATACCTGTTCCTTGATTTTTTGCACTATCCACATCCGGGAGGCCGTGGACCCTCCCTGAGCCAGAGCTTGATTCATTTCTATTTCTTGGGGCCACAAACTAGTTTGGGGTTTTATTTACTATCCTGTACTTATGCCATGTTTACTACTTTATTTAAGATTCTGCGTGGAGCACCTGTACTGTTTTGGATCGCGCCACGTTTTCGCGGTATCGACAAGCCCAATCACACTTCTGGGTTCCCAGTCGTTTACAGCCGTTGTCGCAAACCCTGGGAACGTTCTGGAGTCGGCCAACTTCGTTGCAGGTAGCTTAGTGGGGTGGCCCCCCAAAATATTTTATGAATCCTATGATCGCTTTGTCGTGAATGGCTCGTTGGGTTTTGAGTTGGTTTTTCCGAGGTTGATCGAGTTTGTGTTGCTATTTGTGCACCCCTGCAGGGTAAGACTTTCTGAAAGCCGTGCCCGCGGTTATGGACAACTTGGAGCATAGTATCTCGAGCATAGACAAGCATAACTAAAGTAGTGCTATAAATTTGACTTAATATATCTGACTAGTAATCAGCTTCACTATAACGGAATGGATATTAAAAATGCCAATCACTGGTGGACCTGGGTTGTTTTGTTATATCTGCCTAGTAAGTATTGCAACTCTAATGGAATGTGATAAAAGTGCCAACAAAATGCTGGGTTTTGGGATTCCCCAGGACAATTATATCTGGCTAGTAAATGTTCCAACTACAACGGAATGTTAACTAAAACTGCCCACTACTTAGGCTATCAGGATGACTCATGCTATCTATATCTGATTAGTAATTGCTGCAACTATAACGGAATGAGTAAAATTGCCAACTGTGTGAGTTCCTTGGTCCGACTTCCTCGTTTGGTCTCGAGGGGGAAATACCAGGATGGGTTTGTTTGATGTTAGCTTCAAGTTGGATCTGGATAGGTCTTTCTTATCTCTCTCTAATAGCCAACAGTTTATCGAGTCTCTATAGGTTGTTTAGTGCATGCTTTGCTGCCGCTTCAGCCCACCATACCTATGTTGGCGAGAGCCGCCGAATTCTAGCCTCGCTGTATACTGGCCTCAGTACTGACGCTCCTCTTTTTCCTTTGCCTTCGTCGGCACCCCTTTTGTTTTAGCAGGTTTGAGATCGACGTTGTTAGCAGGGTTACCCTTCCGGCTTGGCCTGGGCAGGGTATGGACGCCATTGGTTATTCTTCAGGGCTCTCAGCCCCATTTGCATCTTATCCGTAGTCGGACGCTCTATCGTTTTCAAGGTGATTTGGATCTTTGTATAGTGTATCTGTATTCTTGACTCATGGAGTCGTTGTTGTATATATATATATATATATATATATATATATATATATATGTTCTGTGGGTTCCATCGTGGACTAATGTGTAATGGTATTACTTCGTTCTCCACCCGCACGCAAGTGCCTGGTGGTCGTCCTTGAATCGTTTCTATGCAGGTTTGGCAGGAAGCGCTAAAACTTGCATAGGGCCGATTTGAGGGTGTTATACTGCATCACCTCACCAAGCAGATACTGCTCTCAAGCGGTGGCTTTCTTCGCCTTCGACTTCCACACATCCGCGTTACCGCGGAGCACGGGCAACTCACGCTCCAGCTGCTTTACGCGGTCACGCAGTCGCGAAAGCAACGATAGCTCATCTACCCTGGAGCGCGACGGTGCCATGGTATCATCAAGAATCGGCGAGTCCTGAGTTTCCCTCAAAGGATCACTTGATGTACCCAACCACGAGTCAAGATAAAAGAAAATAAGACGACCAAATCAACACAAAACAAAAGGATCAGATGCATTCAAGACTAGCAAAAGTATCAGCAGATACACTCGCCAGCAGGCATGTTCTTAAACAAAAGGACATAAAATAATTAACTATTACAAAGACAACTAAGGAGCAACTGGCTTCTTCGACTTCGACGGCTTCGGGGGCTTCATGAAGTCCGTGGCAGTGTCAGACGCCACTGACTTTCCGCCGGCCCCTGATGCCGAAGCTTTTGCCGCCTTCTTGGCACGTTGGAGCTCCTCAGAGTACTGCACAACAGTATTTATCAGATGATGTCCATATTTGCCACAGGCAGTCGCGAAGGGAGAAAAGACTACCTGCTGGCCGTCTGCGCTAACAAGCATCGCCTTTGACACCGCGGCAGGATCAATCTCGACTCCGTGGGCCTGCACCATGGCAAGCGACATGGACGCGCCGGCCGCGCGGAGTGAGTTCTTGAAACTGGAGGGCACACCCCCAGCAAGTGACTCCACCAGCTCGTCAATATTCTCGACTAGCTTCGCCTTGTGCATCAGCTCCTCCCGAAGGCGACTGAGTACGCTTTTGGCCTTGGAGAGCGTGTCCTGCACGGCGGTGCTGCGGTCTTCGACTGCTGACAGTGCACCCGCCAAAGCGTCATCACGACGAAGGGCATGCGGGTCGAAGCTCAAATCGCCAGCATCTGTACATAAATCCATACATGGACAAAAACATCAGCGCTACCGGCAAAAACAGTCAAAGCATAGAAGGATAACAATATACACAGGCAAAGTACCTGAGAGGGCCTTGGCAATTGAGAACAGTTGTTCTTCGAACAACTTCTCCCTGGCTGCGAAGGAGGCACACAGATCCTCTTCGTGCTTCCACGCCTCGTCACGCGCTGTGATTGCCTCGTCGCGACCCTTCACAGCCGCGGCAAGTGTCTTTTCCAGGGTGGCAGCGTCACGCAATAGGGCATTATGTTCAGCTACACGATAAACAAAAGTTGACTATCAGTCGACTATATCAAAAGGAGAAGACAAAGAAGAAGAAGTGTAGAACACTCACTTTCAACCACGCGGTGACGCGTCTCCAGCATCGCATGCTGGCGACCCATCGCAAGCACTTGCTCTGCCAAGTGCGCGGCTTCCTTCACAAGGGGCTATCGCATAACAAGGAATCAGCAGAGGCAATAAATAACATCGACTGCAACACTAAAAAGGAGAAAAACTGCACTTACATGGTCCTCTAGTGACTCCGAAGATGTTTGTTGTACCGTCATCCGGGCAACCATTCAATGCTCCCCTGCATGAGGAGAACTGGTAGAGTTGTGCCCGGAGTGGGCCGCCAATGGAGGGGAAGGAGCACACTCGACCTCTTTCTTGGCCCTTGAGGTCGCCACTCCTGATTCCTTCAAAAATTGGATGTCGCCAGAAGATGACGACGCCTCTTGACTGCAAGACAACAACCATATAAGGAAAGGGCAACCCCAGAGACGAGCCATCAAGGGCAAAAACAGAGAAGAGCAAATAGACCAGAAAACTTACCAGTCAAACTTGTCAAAGTCAAAAGTGGCATCTCCCGACTCCGACGAGGACTCCTTGGGCAATCGCATCTTCTTGCGAGAGGATGGTGCCACGACGCTCACAGGAATAGCAGGTATCGGCGACTCCGCACCAACACCCGTACCTTCCGGAGTCGAAGGAGACGATGCATCTGAATCCTCATTGCGCGAATGCTTGCGAGTATCCGGACTACCGGACTCGGGGGCTTCCTCCTCCATATCAGAAGGGACGGTCGACTCTGACTCGTGTTCTTCCAAAGCTTCACGAGGAATAATCCCCTCAGGTAGAGGGGGCATACAAGATGACACCGCCCACTCCTGCACACAGACAACAAATTCAGCAAACAACAAGTAAACACCAGAGAAGCAATCGACAATTTTAGCTACTGCGTAGCGCAACTATACCTCAGGAGGAGGGTTCGAAGCATCAAAAGGATGAACAACTGGCTCACTAGGAAGTATTTCCTTGATGGTGTACTTGGTGACCAGTCGAACCCTCTTGTCCACCTCACTCGCGGACATGCCATCGGCAGACACGCGAGTGGCATCATCGGCGCCAGCCCACTGAAACATGGGATGCACTCTGGCTTGCAGGGGCTGGACGCGACGGCACAGCCAAGTGCGAATGTGGGCGCAGCCTCCCTCCTCTTTGCCTATGCGACTCTCGAGGTCGCAGACGCGCTGGTACAACACATCTGTCTCCGCGGATTCGCCAGGCATGACTACTTTCTTCCAGGGGCGCATCCTCCTGCACGGCGTCGCGGGGTCAAAGGGCGCGAGTCCGAAGTGCTCACCATTAGCCTTCTCATCGCGGATGTAGAACCATTTGTCCCTCCACCCTTGGACGGACGCCGTGAGCTTAATAATAAAGTAGGTGGCGGATGGGTCGACTTGGATTCCGCAACCACCTACATCCTAAACTAAAAAGCCAGACGCAGACTGGCGCTTCAATTTGAAGAGGCGCTTGAAAAGGCCGAAGTGTGGCTCGATTCCGAGCCAGCACTCGCAGAGTGTGATGAAGCAAGAGATATGGAGGATCGAATTCGGGGACAGCTGATGGAGCTGAAGCCCGTAGAAACAAAGGAGACCCCTAAAAAGGGGTGAAGGGGCAAGGAGAGACCACGAATGATGAATGCTAAAAACATTTCGAAAACCAGCGGGAGGAGAAGGAATTGTCTCACCGCTGGGGACGCGTGCGTCGGCGATTGCGGCGGATAATACTCCGTCTTGGCAAAGAAGACGAAGATCGGGTGCCTTGATGATGGAGGGGCGCCACACACCATTCGTGATGCGGGTGCCTGCGACCTTCTTCTTCCCGCCGGCGGTGGTGCTGGTGCCCGCAGTAGCGGAGCCGGCCTTCTTCTTCGCCGCGGCAACGGTGGCCGCGGAATCAGCCACAGCGCCTCCCTTCTTCTTCCCCATTGCGCGACGGCGATGCGAGCGAAGAAAGTAGCTCGGAAATGAGCAGAGCTGGTCCAACGTCGTGGAGGAAACAAGCACAGAGAAAGCAGAGGAGCAGCGGAAATGGCGATGGAAGCAAAGGTGAATGAGAGCAGATGAGAAAAATTACCATCACAGCGCCGCTACTTAACCCCTGGAAGATGCAATCCAACGGCTCACAAAAACCCTACTGGACGCGTGGCAAACTTGTGTTGGACACGTGGAGGAGAGGAAACGCGAACCGTCCCTCCACTACTCCCATTACACGCAGAAATCGAGGAGACGCAGTTAAAATAAAGATTACGCACGCTCAGTCAAATCAAAGTCAGAAAGTGGGACCCACTGCTCGTCACGTCTCGTCAAACTCGCTCACGCGGGCAACTGAGGTCATGAAAGCGTCAGCACTGACGTCATCAAAGCTACGCAGTGGAAAACTTCGACTATTTTAGTCCTTGCTTGAGTCTTCGACTCCACCAAGCACTCGGGGGCTACTCCCATAGGGAGCGCTGGTCGCGCACCCTACGATTTTTTCTCTCCTTTTTGCAGGAACATGGACAATAAAAGGTAAACCCAACCACTCGAAAAATGGTTCGACTATGGACATGGGTTACTCCCATAGGGAGCGCCGGAAACAAATTCGATTGAAACAAGCAAGCAAAAGACGACAGCAGTCGCAAAAGTTGTTTAGTCCCTGCCTGAGTCTTCGACTCAACCAGGCACTCGGGGGCTACTCCCATAGGGAGCGCTGGTCGCGCACCCTATGATTATTCGTGCAAAAAACTGTGTGTTGATAGCGTCCACACTTGAAGTTCATGGCGACACCGTCTCATAATTTCTCCCTACAAAGAGACTTTGTCTCCTGGGTCACCCGAATCGTCTCCGCGATGATAAAATTTGGATGCCGCGCTTACAGCGTGAAGGTAAGACCTGAATAAGGCCTGGCAACGCATTAGCTGCGCACTACCATAAATGTAGGTGCCTACAGGTACGATGAACATGCCTTGACGGATGCGTCGAGTGCTCACACCCATATAACTGGAATTTGACTCCTATAAGACCTCCGCGGCTTGAGTCGAATTACACCAGCACTTTTCTGGATTCAAGTCTGGGGACTCGAGTTCGAGTAGATTGCGTTGTTTCACCCTAAGGTGGTTAACTGATACCGATACTTCGGTTATATCAGGCACGTACATCAACAATCCCTATGACACAAATAAAGCAGTCGAAATGCGCTCGTTCAGGCACTCGAAAGACTTCAAAAAGTCCCCAGTCGAATCTGCGATTCCACTGGACACTCGGGGGCTACTAACATGGGTATACCCTACAGGTACTCGAGTTTGGTATATACGGTCTAAATACGTACAGGCCCACAGTGTCGCCAAGGCCCAGACGAAGGACTTGAGTAACCTACGGACTCTCGATTGCTTGAAGAACAAGAAGAAGTTAAAGATAGAAAGTTTGAAGGGGAAAACCCTAATTTGTAACGGACTCGACCTGCTACCCGAGACCTAGCCTATCTATATAAGGGCTAGGAGGGGGCGGCGAGGAGGAGACACGCAACCCTAGTTTCCACCACCCTCGCCAGATTGCATCTGCGCACCATTGTAACCTTCGGTTCCTTCGATAATTCCACGAGCAGACAAGCAGGAGTAGGGACCTCTACGAGGCCTGAACCTGGGTAAATCTTTGTCCCTTGTGTGCTTGTTTTCTAGCCGATAGATGTCTCCAGTGCTCCCTCCTTCTCCAAAACCCAAGTCCATAATAATGGACATTGATGAGTTAAACCCTCGTCAGTGAGCCAGCAAGGGCTAGCTAGCCTGTTGTGTGACTAATATGTAAGAGCATCTCTAGCAGGTGCGCTATAGCAGGCGCGCTATATTCGGGTTTACAGCACGCGCTATGTGAATACGACGCGCGGCGAGACCTAGGCGGAGGGCGGAGGCGGTAGCGGAGCAACGCGCGGCGAGGTCGAGGCGGAGGATGGAGGCGATAGAGAGGGGGTGGGGTAGGTGGTGGCGGCGCGATGAAGGCGGGGCGATGCGTGGCAGTTTTCTCGAGAGGACGCGTGGGGGCTGATGGGGCGGTTGGGTGCGCTCGGGCGGCTCGCTTTATTGCACGCTGGAAGCAGCGCACCAGATTTCCCGCGTACGATGCCGCAGAAGCCCGCGCGTGGCAAAAAATTTAGCGCGCGCCTGCTGGAGCTACGCGCGCCCGCTCCCGCACCGTATTTCAGCGGTTTTTTAGCGCGCGCCTGTTATAGCGAGGCTGCTGGAGATGCTCTAAGGGCATCTCCAGCTATCCACGCAAAATCGGACACCGAATATGTCCTTTTGCGGGCCAAGGACATAAAAAGGGCAGTTATCCAGCCCAACTCGATGTGTGCACCCAACGGTGTCTCCCGACGCATACAGACAGAACAAATGGGCCCCTCATGTCATACGCCCCATCGTCGTTTCCCATCGTCAGCAGCTCGCGCGACATGTGCATTTGACGGACTCGCCGGCATCTCCCTCGCTCGTTGTTAGCACCTCGCACACCGGGGGCGCCCTCGCTCTTTGTCAACAACTCGCGCGGCACGTGCAGTCGCCTGACTCACCGGCGGCAGGGAGAACTAGGAGACGGCAGCGGTGGAGAACCATCTGATGGCGACAGGGGGGAACCATGCGATGGCAGCGGTGGAGAACCAAGTGACGTTGGTGGTGGAGAACTAGGCATGGTGGGCGCGGAGAGGAGGGCGGCGGGAGGGACCTCGACGGGGAAGGGTAGCTAGAGGCCGCGAGCTCGTGCCTGCTAGTCCGATGCTCGATGGGAACGACGGCGGCGGTGGTACAGTGGTCTGGTGTCGGCGGCAAGGAAATGCGGCGGTGGCGGTAGGTGGGAGAGAGGTGTGGGGATCGGTAGATGACTGGGTGCTTTTGATATTTTAAATTATATTTTTAAAATGTTCACAAATAAAGGCACGGCGAGATATTGTGGACCATGTCAAGACCGGACGATAGCATTTTTTATGTCTGTGTGCTTTTATATGGTATAAGATATTTACGTCCTCTGACGTAACCAACAATATTACTCGCTGTATTGGCTTGCGTGGTTGTTTAGCTGGCCAAAGTTACCCAGGTCGAATCTCCCCCTTATGTGAGTTTTAATTATTTTATTTCTACATCTAGTAGAGGTGGGCCCACCTGTTAGGCACACCAAGGACTCAAATGCAAAAGATAAATATACAGGTGTTATTTAAAAAAAATGTGATGCTATAGGAAGCCGAATTTAGTCAAATTTGCTGAAATTTAATCAAATTGGACTAAAATGCTCTTGGAATGCAAGTTGTGGGACTAGTGTTGCTCACTTTGCAAGATATGGGACTAAAACGCATCTACGGTACAAGATGTGGGACTAAAAATATATATACCTCTTTTGTTGTCAAAGAACTAATATGCAGTTAGTTATAAAAGGACAAAATTGGTCTCGGACAATACGTGTGTGAAAGGGGAGTAAAATTTGCTTATTACCCAGTCTGAATATATTTTCGCCAAAAAAAACAGTCTGAAAATCGAGAAGTTAAAAGCACGCACAACTATATTTAATGTTTCTAAAAAATAGTACTTACTATATTTTTTAATGATAAAATGTGCATAATTGAGATCTCATCATGCAAAGCATGTTTGTAGCAAACACCTCCAACAACTGATTCGGCTGGCTTAATGCGCATACAGTATATGCCTTTCTTTAAGCATCAGAGAAAGGATAGGGGGTCGCTGTCACGCATGTCCTGGCGATCGGGGATTTTCGGTTGTGTGATGTGCTCCTCCTCACCCACGCGTTGATGCTCCCACGTCGGGCCTCCTTTCGTGGACCTCTTTGCCTATACCACACAACACAACGCACGTCACCGCCTGCACTCGTCGGCCTCTCGTCCTCCATCGCATACCAACACCGCCACACGTCTAGGAACAAAGGGAATCCATGATCGCTATTGCCGGCGCGGTGGTCGCCGGTGCGGCAGCCGCAGCCGCAGCCGCAGCGACAGCGACAGCAGGGGTTCTTGCCTTGGCGTGGTCGCACGGCGACCGGCAGGAAGGCGCCACGTGCGCGGTGGCGGTGCCGGCGCCAGCGCAGGAGTGCGCCGTCTGCCTGTCGGAGCTGGCCGGAGCGGCGGGATGCTCCGGCGACTTTGAGCCATCGGAGGTGCCTGTACGGATGCTGCCGGGGTGCGGGCACGGTTTCCACGAAGAGTGCGTCGGCAGGTGGCTGCTGCTGCGCCCCGAGTTCCCGCTCTGCCGCCGCCCCGTGCCGGCTGAGGTCGCTGCGGATGGCCTGCCAACCACAAAGGCCGTGGTGCCTGCAGCGATGCTGACGGAGTCGGTGCCCTCATGGTCGCGGCCGGCGAGGATTGCGTGCGGCTTCGGCGACGTGGACCCGTAGTCCGCTAGTTCCAGAGTGAACGGCCGTGTGAGTGTGAGGAAGGATATCTGTTTCTGTTACTCTCAGATTACTGAAAGCCGGCGCACAAAGAGGAACGAAACGTTTGAAGATTAGAGTATGCTTGATAATTTTGGAAACTGAAGTTGGTTCATACAGAAATTGGTATTGGATTCCCCAAACTCTGATATGAAAACATCAATGAAATCTTGGAATCCAGTTTCAGCTAACTTGAGAAACACGTGAATGTGCCTATGCAGTGGAAATAATTCTGTTGATAACAACTACTTCTCTCTATAAAATTGATCTGATAAGTAATGCCTAACCAGTAGCATTAGTAATTTGTTCATATAAAGAAGCATCATCAATAGTTACCCATTGCAATTTTCCAGAAGACATCTTGTCATCTAAGAGCTATAATTTCTAATCTAGATTACTTCTCACTGTAATTTTTAGAAGTTGTTTGCATTTAGCAGGGAAAGGCTTTACATCATCATGGAACATACCCTCGTCAAAAAAAATTACACCAAATGTAAGCCTCAAATGGAAAAATAATGCTAATGTTTTAATAGCTCCACGACAACACATAATTGGATAGAATTTTGGTATTTTTACATATGTGTATGCTTTATGCACGGCCAGTCTTCAAGTTTAACTCGGAAAGTATATTTGTTACATTGCCGGTAGAGTACGGTTAACGCCCTAAAAAGTTTCATGTTCAGGAGCAATTCGGCTTCATTAATCCCGGTTACCCATGATTAGTTGGATACTCACTTTTTTTCATCTTAGAACCTATGTGTGTTATCGTGCTAAATAGAAGGTCCTACATTCTTTTGCATGTTTACACACCGTCTATCTTCATGATCTTGTTGTGAACATGGCGGAGGGATTGTACTGTTTGATGTAGTGACCATCGGTGCCAAATAAAAAATCTAATTGTAGCTTTGGACAACAAACAACCTGTAGACAGAAAAGATGAACGACTTTCAGTAAGGTACACAACTCCAATCCCAATATTGTAGTTTTCCTTATTTGTTTCATTTTTTCCATGTCGGCATGCCCACCAACTATTTAACAAAATAGCTATCTGGGTGTGCTATGCTTTATTTAGTCATTTCTGGTCAAAATTCATAATTTTGTTCACTTTCAGTTACGCCTATCCACTTTTCTATGATTGTTTTTATACTCGTGCTAATTATCTGGTATAGTCATCATCAATATACCTTGAGTTTTCTTTGACATTTAATCCTTTTTTTGCAATCGCACTATTTCTCTACGAGTTCTTAGTTTTTAACCTGCATTTACAATGCTGCATAAAACATCACCAAACTTAGGTACAGAAAATATGGTCTGGATCACCATCTTAACATATGCTTCTACTATTGTTCGTTTCCGGGTACAATAGTGAGAGATGACATGGTATACACACTGGAAGAGGCAAGGAATGATGTTTGTTCTGCTTCTAAAGTGGTAATCAACACTGATTATTGATGGAAGCACCCATCATGCATGGTTTCTCAGATGAAAGGGCCAGGTCGAGGTATAGTTAGCTCAATAGTTTGGTACAAAACATGGAATTGTACATTTTTTCTTTTGTACGTACATACAGGAAAGACTGAATAGTCCATTTTTTATAGGGGTTGGGGGTTGAATATGGTCTATGCTTTTTTGTGCTTTTGGACTACATGATTGAGAATTAGACATGGCGTTAATAGAAGGTTTGTGCTTAGACAGTCTTTCAACTGAAAGATAAGAAGCTGAGAATTGCAGACTCTAATTCTTTTCTTATTAGTTTAAATTTTAGTAAAATAAGAAACATATTAAAGACAGATACATATATGGATGTTGATTGCTTAGAGCCTCATCGAGCATAAGCGGCAATACATGTAATTAGTATAGTTTAGAAATCATATGTAATCCCTTCATTCTTACTTAGAGCATCATTGACCAAGAGGCACGATTATTCTTGAAAGGGAAAAGGAAAGGAAGTGTCGTTTTTTGCGAATTGAAGGACGAGGCCTCGTTTGGCATCAAAATATTTTTGAATTATTCAGGTAATACTTTGGTTTCTGAAAATACTTAAGTATTAAATACTTGGAAGTGTTTGGATCCAATAAATAACGTGGTTTTAAAACTAAAGTATTCTCGAAAACTATGATTTCTTTGAAGTATTTGAGAAAGAGGTTAGACCCTCTTTTTTCGCAAACCGAGCAAGAAGAAAAACTATGGTATTCACTAGCCAAGCATTGGAATACTTTGGTTTTAAAATACTTTGGTTTACAAAATATAGAGCAACCAAACATAGCCTAAATTTGTATGCAACATATAGGAGATAAATGTAATACAAAATTGTATTGCATGATTGTATAGACGTGCGTTCCACGTGCATGCTTAAGGGAATCGTGTGCACAAAATTTCCTACCAGTCATCCATATGCTGACTTGTCTTCTCAATAAGTTGTGTTACAAAACTGAAACATAGTTAAACCTAGTAGGTAATTTTTATGAACCAGATTGAAACATTTATGAAAACAGCGAAATTGGTGTAAAGGGGATGGAACTTTATTTAAAATCTATGAAACCGACGTGAAAAAGAGAAAGATTTAAGTATCTTGTTCAATCTAGTTCCACAAGGTTTTCTATTTTCAAAAATGTTCCACAAATTCAATCATTGTTTCATTCTAGTTCCATAAAATGTCAATTATGTTTGAGTTTATCAAATTTGAGTTGGAGATCAAGCAAATAATATGCTCACCAGTTTTAAAGCAGCATGGACGGTTGATGGGATGCATGCACTACAACCACACGTAGATTCGCTAGGTTCGAGGCACATTTTGGCATCCTGCTCCTAGTAAAATCATGTGTTTAAGAGCATCTCCACTCGTCCTCTCCATACGGTGTCCGACGCAGCCCGATTTGGGGGCATCCCGCAAATCCTCCCACCCCGCCGCGTTGCCGCTGCCACGTGGTGGCCTCTAGTCCTGGTTCGAAAACCGGGACTACGAACCGGGACTAGAGATAGGAGCCTCTACTCCCGATTCCGTAGTCCCGGTTGCAGAACCGGGACTCGAACCGGACGCCTCTAGTCATGATTCTATAAAAAATTGAAGATGAATGTAAAAATTGAAGTGTTCGAATGCTCACCAACCAGGACTGGAGATGGGGGCGCTAGATTTATGGTTTTTAGGGGTTTTTCATTCTCAATTCTTTTTCATTTTTATATAAAATTTGGTGTATGGAGATAATTAAATTACTAGAATCCCGTGGCATGTTGATGCATATATAATATAACATATAATGTAAATGTTAATGCATATATAATATGACATGTCTTACGAGCATACATATATATACAATTTGGTTACATGAAGATCACAACCGGGACTAGAGCCCGTCTGTTCGATTACATCGAGATCATTAAATCACTAGACATGGAATTTTTCCGTTGGGTCTATGACATGGTCAACCAAAAATCCGGCCAATTCCTTTTGAATTGCTACTAGGCCCTCCTTCAGATGGAGTTTCTCCCGCATTCTTTCCAATTATATATAAATAAAGGAGATCAGTATGAATATCAATCGTCATAACAATTATTATGAATGAGGCGGTTAGTATTGACCACTACCACCGAGTCCAAAATTCCTAAATTCAGAAAGTCCACATAATGGAGCTCAAAAGCCGATTCAAATAGATACTTTTAGAGCATCTTGAAACCACTTCTCATCCCTATTTAGTTGACGCCCGTTCATGTCTTACAAAAGATGACTTATTCGGATGAGGATGGGAAAGGCAGATTTTGGGCTACGATCGAGGCCATAGAAGAATGCCCGCACAAGGTATCAAAAGTCCAGCTCATGGCCCCTCGAGGGTGTTCGGTGAATCCATCAAATCAAGTGACAACTAATAGCAAGAAGGCACTTTATTTTTATCTGTGGCCCAAACTATTTTCAAAGCATATCCACGACACTCAACACAATTGATGGTAATAAAATCAAATTGTGAATATATTGTTCACATACTTCTATAAATCTCGCTCTGTCCCGCTCACTGACCTCCGAGCGAATGAACTTGCAAATGAAGTATCCACACAAATTAGTCACTGGTGGCTGCCTCTCGCACTTTACGAGAATAGAATTCAATCAAATAATAATCAAGCATGATATAATGGTACTGAAACTAGAATTAAAGAGATGCGTGCACCTAGCTCGTACTACTTACCTCGACCGAATGAAAACTAAGCTTATCTTTAAAATCACCTACCGTGCTCTTGGTGAATTCTTCCCAATTCCTGCCCGACAAAAAATGAATAAATGAGTTATTAGTTACTTGATATCTCAGGAAAATAACGAAAGAGACCAATATAGTGCGATAATGACTAAAATTACCTCTAGAGCATCTCTTTAATGCTTTCGTACTCCTTTTGTTCTTTCTTTAGTGGGTCCTTGATTTCAACTCTTCTAGCGTCAACTTCAATGATTAGCAGAATGTAATGGTAGATGTGCATGTTTATATACGTTAGTAACTCATCAATTACACTTAACATCGAGTAAGAAAAAGTGAATATGTATAAGAAAATAACACTCTCACCTGAAGTTGTAAGGTATCTTTTTTATTTTTTCCTCTGTATGAACCTTAGCAAGTTACGCTCCGTCTCGTTGGAGAAATCCCGTACTAATGGTTCATTAACTCGGCATGGGTCGATGAACCCAATGTCAAAGATTCCCTTTCGGCCACATTCCTCGCTCTTCATCTGCATAATAGCATAGTGAGGACACTTACATGCAATGAACGAGCTGAGTTAGAGACTTTATCATAGAAATAAATGAATTGCTTATATATAATAGGAACTAACGAGACTCAAGTTGAGGGTGTCTTGTTTGTATAACATATAGAATTCCTCAAGATAAATTTGGATCTTGTCTTCACCATTGAAATTCTCATTTGTAACTCTCACAAGCAGCACTAATCGCCATTCTTCCTTTGTGACTTTCAAGTACCACTCATGGAGTCTTTGCATTTGTGTTGGTCAAAGATCGACCTCATCAGTTCTGACAAGAGACTTCCCGTATTCATATTTCCATGTTATTTCTGTTTGTGTGGGGACATGTGCGCCTAGCGCTTGATCAACACTAATACCAGCATCTCTAGCAAAGTCCGCCACTTGATCAGTACTAATACCCTGATCAACTGGGTAACACCTTGAGCGAGGAGATGATTGTTTTGTATGTTCTCCGAGTTGGGCAACGTATCTTTTCCCGCTTGCACTACTACTTCTTGTCTTCTTCCTACTAACTCTCATCAGACAACGTGTGTAGTCATCTGCCTTATTTATCTCAGATTGTGATGGTTTCTCAATAAAACTCTTAGCCTACTTTTTAACTTTTGGATCAAATATCTGCTTTGGTTCGGGCTTTTTCGGTGCAAAAAAGGCTTTCACTTAGACATCGTTGATTGCTTTGGTTTCCTTAGAAGTCATCGCATAAGGTAACTTGGTAGGAGGCGGCAGGGTTTTTGTAACACCCTCAAATCGGCCATATGCAAGTTTTAGCGCTTCCCGCCAAACCCGCATAGAAACGATTCAAGGACACCCACCAGGCACTTGCGTGCGGGTGGAGAACGAAGTAATACCATTACACATTAGTCCACGATGGAACCCACAGAACATATATATACAACAACGACTCCATGAGTCAAGAATACAGACATACTATACAAAGATCCAAATCACCTTGAAAACGATAGAGCGTCCGACTACGAACAAGATGCAAATGGGGCTAAGAGCCCTGAAGAATAACCAATGGCATCCATAACCCTGCCCAGGCCAAGCCGGAAGGGTAACCCTGCTAACGACGTCGATCTCAAACCTGCTAAAACAAAAGGGGTGCCAACAAAGGGCAAAGGAAAAAAGAGGAGCGTCAGTACTGAGGCCAGTACACGGCGATGCTAGAATTCGGCGGCTCTCGCCTACATAGGTATGGTGGACTGAAGCGGCAGCGAAGCATGCACTAAACAACCTATAGAGACTCAATACAACTGTTGGCTATTAGAGAGGGATAAGAAAGACCTATTCTGGTCGAACCTGATACTAACACCAATCAGACCCCTCCTGGTATTTCCCCCTCGAGACCAAACGAGGAAGTCAAACCAAGGAACTCACATAGTTGGCAGTTTTATTCATTCCGTTATGGTTGCAGCATTTACTAGTCAGATAGAAATAGCATGAGTCATCCTGATAGCATAAGTAGTGGGCAGTTTTAGTTAACCGTTCAGTTGTAATTACAGTGCTTACTAGTTAGATACAATTAGCATGTGACATCCCAAACCCAGCAGTTGTTGGCACTTTTATTTCATTCCATTGGAGTTGCGATACTTACTAGGCAGGTATAACATGTCACGATACACACCAGTTCCACCAGTTGTTGGCACTTTTATTATCCATTCCATTGTAGTGAAGTTGATTACTAGTCACATATTAAGTCAAATTTATAGCACTACTTTAGTTATGCTTGTCTATGATCGAGATACTGTGCTCCAAATCGTCCATAACCGCGGACACGGCTTTCAGAAAGATTTACCCTGCAGGGGTGCACAAATAGCAACACACACATGATCAACCTCAGAAAAACCAAATCAAAACCCAACGAGGCTTTCACGACAAAGCAATCACAGGATTCATAAAATATTTCAGGGGGCCACCCCACTAAGCTACCCGCAACAAAGTTGGCCGGCTCCGGAACGGACCCAGGGTTTGCGAGAACGGCTGTAAACGACTAGGAACCCAAAAGTGTGACTGGGCTTGTCGATACCATGAAATCGTGCCGCGACCCAAAACAGTACAGGTGCTCCACGCACAATCGTGAATAAAGCAGTAAAGCATGGCAGAAGTACATGATAGTAATAAAGCCCCAAACTACTTTGTGGCCCCAAGAAATAAGAAATGAATCAAGCTCTAGCTAAGGGGATTCATGGTCCCATATGCAGATAGTGCGATAGTCAAGGAACAGGTATCAAGTACTCGGGGTCCTACGGGACACAAGTGAGCGTGGAAATACCAAATAACATCTATTGCCCACCGATGCCTCTACATTAGTTGTATCTATTCCCAGCATTTTAACAGTTGCATTTGAAGTCATGATCATCTCCACCACTAAGCATCTCCACTATTTATCATGTGCCAACTTGCCGTCAACGGTGGAACGGCAACAACGCGAAGCAACACATAAGCAAGCAACTACGACTCGCAAGGCCGACTATCTATCAAACAATAGGCAATAGGATTTGTCCATGGCAATATAGAGGCTGCAAGGAATATAAATGGTGCACGGAAACTAATGCATCGTAACACGGATAGCAATAGATCAATAGGAGGAAATAAAGACTATAAAGCAAAATAGGTAGAAAGGGGGAGATGCTCGCCTGGGAAACATAGCCGAAGATTCATTATCTGAAGAACTTACTGATACTCGCATCCACTCAACGACCTAATCTGCGAAGAACAAAACACTAAAAGAAACACCTGAGGCAATATTTAATACTACGGCAGAAGAATTGGCATGTTTATGATATGATGCATGGCATGTGTTGTGGGGATACCCCCGGGTAGGGTCACGCCGGGGTATAAAGGCCGAGTTAGCTGAGGTTCGGCAAGGCCAAAGCAGATGCTGGCCGGATCACCTTGAGGCAGGCCGAATCACGGGGTAACCTAGACCAGGGGGCGTTCGCCTAACTAAGCCTCAACCGACTTAAGCAGTAAGTCGGATGTGCATGTTTTACTTATACGCAGGAACAGGTGTGGCCAGATCAGCTATGATCCGGGTCACGTCTGGCTTCTAGGAGAAGGAAGAAATCTCGCTGGTCAAAAGAAGCCCCGGTACGTACTACCTGAGCAAAGCAAGCAAGGACAGGACCACCGGGGCGTGGCCGACAAGGGTGACGACGCCCATGTCGGCTGACGCGAACGCCGTAGAGGCTCACGTAGCCAAAGCATGTGTGACGCGGGGGAAAAGCACCCCGGTCGGCTTACTACTTTGGGGGGAAGCATATTCTTAGGAATATGCTTCCACGTATGCCCTAAGCAGAGCCCGATCTCCCTCTATAAAAGAGGGGCTAGGGTTTCAGTAGAGGAGGTTGGTTTTTTCTGCTATTCCCCTTGGGATAGGGTTTTAGGTGCGATCTGTGGGTGAGAGTAAGAGAGCTCCTTCTTCCTCCTCTCGCCAATACAGCTCTAGGAGCGCTTCTAATCTTGGTAACCGAGCAATACAAACAATTGTGTGGAGAATCACTTCACTATCCCTCCCTGGATTCCCCTAGTGTGTATTAGTCACCACCTTTAGCCTATCCATGGCATCTGCCGTGACACCACCACGACAGTTGGCGCCCACCGTGGGGCTAGCGGCGCTAGCAGGGGTCAAGATCCGGACGGGAAACAGCATCGGCACCGGCGAACGCATCGTCTTCGGGCTCGTTCAGCGCTTTGGAGCGCTGGATTTTGTCAGCGACAACGCTGGTTGCTTCGGCACGCGTCCTCTTCCGCACAATTGTCTCTTCGTCAGGCTCGGTGTGCTCAAGGTCTACGTTGCTGTTGACGTGTCGTGTGTTCATCCGCGTCACGTCGTCGAGGCGGGAGAGCCGCCCCTCACCGTGGCTCGCGGGGTGTGTATCGCTCGCTCCCCGGACCGCGTAGAGGTGATGATGACTGCGCCTGGTGCAGGCGCGAGCAAGGATCCGGCCCCAGATCCGGAGGTAACGCCTAAGGCGCCGAGGAAAGGTAGAGGTCCTCCACTTGAGAGGCCAGAAAACGTGTTGAGGGAAGCAATGGACAGCTTGGCAAACCCTGTAGTAGCAGCGGTAGATCCGGCGCGAGCGCAGGCCGAGCTGGAAGAAACTAGGCAGAAAATACTAGTGGGTGCAAAAAAGATAGCCGCGGCAGAGCAGTCGTTGAATATGACGCTGCGTGAGTATGCAAAGGCGAACAAGGTTGACGCTGTAAAAGTGAAGGGAAGAAATCTCATGAGTGAGATGAACAGAGAGGGTGATATTGGGATTGAGGAATCGGAAAACTGTTTGTCCGTGGGGCTACCGATGTATAGTACCCCGGCAAAGAACCTCAGAGCAGCGGATGCAGCTGCGTCCGAGTTAGAGGGTCTGACGGGTGAAGCCCGTCAAAGACAACAGGATAGGGTTAATGAGCTGGTTCGGATCGCGAACAGGCAAAACGAGGAACTACTCAAAGCTAACCCAGAGAGAGCTGGAGCCTCCAAGATTGTCCATTCGGCGGTGGGTAACCCGGAGAAATCCGCTGGAGCTGCATCGTCTCCTCATGGTGGTCCAAGGAGAGAAGAGGTAGTAACCTCGGCCAGACGGAACAAACAGATCGACCCGTATGACCCAACGCGGGCAGGGAAAGGAAAAGAAGCTCAGAAAAATGATGATCGACGGAGTGTGAGCCGAGGTGAAGCTGGCCGAGGTAACCGCGACCAAGGCAATGCCGGTCAAGGGAACGTTGTCAACGGAAATGACGGACAGCGAAACTCGGCCGGAGCAGGACAACCGCAGCAGTGGAATATACCAAGGCAAGAGCAAAGTGTCGGCCGAGGTATGCAACAGAAAGGCGCTCCACGAGAGCAAGACAGGTATAATGATGGAGACTCGGAAATGGCAAACGCGGGATACCCAAGGCCAGACTATCATGTGATAGTGTCAAGACTGGGAAGCAGGGATTTGATGCCGGATGATGCCAGGTTGAAACTGGATCGACTATATAGGTCGGAGCAAATTGAATGTCAAGGTCCACTGGGTCTGGCATGTTTTGGACCCCGGATCATGAAGGAGCCACCAGTACCGAACTTCCAACTACCCAGGGGCACGAAGACGTATGACGGCACTACAAAGCCGGAGGATTGGCTGATAAATTATGCTACAGCTGTGAAAATTGCCATTGGCAACTTGAGATGGGCTGTACGATATGTACCCCAGATGTTGGAAGGACCAGCAAGGGTATGGCTGAACAATTTGCCACCAGGAAGCATCAACTGCTGGATAGATTTCGAGGAAATGTTCATCAGAAATTTTTCGAGTACGTATCAAAGGCCAAATAGGCCGCAGACCCTAGCTATGTGCAAGCAAAGGCCAAATGAGACGGATCGGGAGTTTTTAACCCGGTGGTGCACTGTAAGAAACTCGTGTGAGGGCGTGATAGAATCACAGGCCATAGCATGGTTTGCACAAGGATGCAGATATGCAAGCGAGCTGTGGCAGAAATTGCAATGGAAAATGCCAACTACGTTGGCAGAGATGATCCGGATTGCAGATTCGTATGCTTTGGGTGATCCGACTCAGCCTAGGCTCGTATCAAACGAGTCAAACGATGAGTACTATTAGAGAGATGGGGCCGGATCATCCCAGAGGAATGACTACAGAGGAAAAAGGAAAGATGATAGACTGGATCATCGATACGGTTCGCACCAAGTTGCAGCTGTGAATCAAGATTAGCCCGGAGCAGGGGCAGTCAACGCCAAAAAACTGGAGGGCAGTGGACTCCAAGAAACAATGGCAAGAAGACTTGGACTCCAGAGCGAAAGAAGCCGTGGCAAGAAAGGAAAGACCGTCTGAGGTATACTTATGAGTCGATGTTGGACCAGCCGTGTAAGTTTCACACACCAAATCCGAATAACCCAGCGGGTCATACGACGAGGCAATGTGAGTGGATGCGCAAGATTGAACAAGGTGGTTCGGGGAATGCTCAGGCACCCCGGAATGATCAGCCTCGGCAGGAGTTACCCCGGCAGCAATTGCTCTCTGGAGCGAACACGCAATAGCTAATGTTGCCTCCCCCTCCGCCGAGGTATGATAACAATGAGAGAAGGGATGCAGTGCATCAAGTGGAAAATCAGCATCAGCCAGATCAGAGATACCCCAGAAATGAGGGGAGAAATGAGTACAGGGAGCACCATCAGAGCTATTGTGTGTTCACCACTGAGGAAACAGATAGAAAGAGCTTGCAGCGTAGGCATATGGAGGTGAATGCAGTAATGCCTGCAGTGACGAGGTACATGCCTTGGTCCGATCAGGAAATCACCTGGAGCATCAGGGATCATCCCAAGCTCATGCCAAGCCCTGGTTCATATGCGTTGGTGCTGGATCCGACACTCATTGGACCTAGCATTAACGTAAGGTTCTCAAAGGTGTTGATCGACAATGACAGTAGCATTAACATCATGTATGCGGACACAATGCGCAAGTTGGGTATCTCGGAGAACATGCTGCAGGCCACGAGGACAACTTTCCATGGTATTGTGCCCGACATTTCTTGTGAGCCCATAGGCAAGGTCCGGGTTGACGTCTTGTTCGGCACAAGGGATAATTGCCGAACCAAAAATTTGGAATTCGAGGTGGTGAACTTGGAAAGTGCGTACCACGCATTACTCGAAAGGCCAGCGTTGAACAAGTTCATGGCAAGCTATCACGTTAGCTACTTGAAGATGAAGTTGCCCGGACCAAATGGGGTGATTACCATTGCAGGGGATTTCCGATGTTCCATGGAGTGTGCGTCAGCCGGGTCAAACTTAGCCGAGTCACTTGTGGTTGCGCAGGAAAAAAGGAAAATTTAAGAGGTGGCGGCATTGGCTCAGTCCGCATAGCAGTATATGCCGGCGCTGAGTAACCCGCACAGAAGTGTCTCCTTCCAGGCAACGAAAGATACCAAGAAGGTTCCTGTGGATGACACGTTCCCAGAGCGCACCGTAACAATTGGTGCCGGGTTAAGTGATAAATAGGAAAGCGAGCTCATCAGCTTCCTCCGTGAGAATCGGGACATATTTGCTTGGTCCACACAGGACTTGCAAGGTGTTCCGAGGGAGTTGGCCGAGCACTCTTTAAATGTGAGACCCGGAGCTAAGCCGGTGAAGCAACCTCTCTGCCGCTTCACCGAAGATAGGAGGAAAGTCATTGGGGATGAGATAGCTCGGTTGCTAGCTGCAGGATTTATCATGGAAGTTCTTTACCCGGATTGGCTGTCTAATCCGGTGCTGGTGGAAAAGAAGAAGGATGACCCAAACGTGGCAGTGGTTTGGTGCATGTGTATTGATTACACGAACCTGAACAAGGCGTGTCTAAAAGATCCATTTCCGCTGCCAAGAATAGATCAGGTCATAGACTCAACTGCTGGATGTGAATTGTTGTCATTCATTGATGCATATTCTGGTTTCCACCAGATACCTCTGAATCCGGATGATCAAATAAAGACTGCGTTTATTACCCCGTATGGGGCTTATTGCTATCGCACCATGCCGTTTAGTTTACGTAATGCAGGGGCAACGTACCAAAGATGTATGCAAAAATGTTTGCATGACCAAATAGGTCAAAATGTACAGGTGAACGTGGATGATGTGGTTATCAAGACCAAGGAAAGCAAAACGCTCCTTGACGATATCAGGCAAACGTTTGCAAACCTAAGGAGGTTCCGGATGAAACTTAACCCGGAGAAATGCACCTTCGGTGTCCCGGCTGGCAAATTGCTTGGTTTTCTTGTGTCCAGCCGAGGTATCGAGGTTAATCCAACCAAAATCCAGGCCATCGAACGAATGGAATTGCCGAAGTGTCTTAACGATGTCCAGAAGTTCACAGGTTGCCTGGCCTCGTTAAGTCGGTTTGTATGTCGGTTGGGAGAGAAGGCATTGCCTCTTTACCAACTCATGAAAAAGTCGGATAAATTCGTTTGGACGCCGCAGGCCGATGAACCCTTTACCCACCTGAAGAAGATGTTAGCCACGGCACCAGTGCTAGCCTCACCACTATCAAAGGAGCCAATGTTGCTCTATATAGCCGCAACCAACCGAGTTGTAAGTGCAGTGATAGTGGTGGAGCGCGACGAGGAAGGTAAGTCGGTGCAAAGGCCAGTGTATTACTTGAGCGAGGTGTTGTCAGCCTCGAAGCAGAACTATCCACACTATCAAAAGGTGGCATATGGCGTGTACATGGCCGCCAAGAAACTGAAGCACTACTTTGAGGAGCACCATATCCGGGTCATATGTGAAGCCCCCATATCCGAGAGAATGAGTAACAAGGATGCGAGCGGCAGAATTGCAAAATGGAAAATTGAGCTAGCTCCTTATGCGCCGCAATATGACAGAAAAGAAGCCATCAAATCTCAAGTTGTGGCGGATTTTTGTGTGGATTGGGCCGAGGTGCAATACAAACCGCCACTCCCAGATCCGTACTATTAGCGAATGCACTTTGACGGATCAAAAACCAAAACCGGGCTAGGTGCCGGAGTTGTACTCACGTCGCCAAAGAAGGACCAGTTGAAATATGTGATGCAGATCCATTTCACGGCATCAAACAATATCGCTGAGTATGAAGCACTTGTGCATGGGCTCAAGGTAGCAAAAGAGATTGGGATACGTCGGATTATATGCTTTGGCGACTCGGATCTGGTGGTGCAGCAAGTGTCGGGAGTGTGGGACGCCCTTGATCCAAACATGGCACTGTACAGATTTCATGTGCAGAAGATATCCGGTTATTTTGAGGGATGCGAATTTCACCATGTACCCCGGGTGGAAAATGAGGCTGCCGACATGTTGTCGAAGCTCGGGTCAACCCGACAAGCAATTCCACCGGGTGTAGCATTAGGGCACCTCAGGAAACCATCCATCAAGCCCTCCCCAGGAACCAACTCGATCTACGTCCCGGAGGACACGGAATCCGTAGGTGTGCCCATGGACATCGACATGGGAAGTGGTGCGCGAAACCTGGGGACTGCCTCGGCAAACTCGGGGACTGCTTCACTGAACCCGGGGACTGCTCCGCAGGACCCGGGGAATGCTCAGCATGATCCGGTTTGATGTTATGCCGGTGGATCAGATGGAGATTGATGAGGATGTGTTCCCTATGCGAGCAATACCGGCTTGGGCACTACCTATATTTCAGTTCCTGAAAGACGGAACGTTACCCACTGAGGAAGTGTTGTCTAGGCAAACACAGAGGAGGGCAAAGGCGTACACGGTAATTAATTCCGAACTATACAAAAGGAGTGTGACCAATGTCCTCCAGCGATGTATTGACCCGGAAGAAGGGCTTGACATCCTCCGAGATATACATCAAGGGGAATGCGGGCATCATGCCTCATCCCGAGCCTTGGTAGCAAAAGCTTTCCGGCACGGATTCTACTGGCCAAATGCCTTAGAGCAAGCGGAAGATCTGGTGAGAAAATGTAATGGTTGTCAGAGGTACGCTACCAAGACACATATGCCAATGTCGGAACTCAAGACCATACCAATTACTTGGCCATTTGCCGTATGGTGCTTGGATATGGTTGGCCCATTCAAACTAGCAAGGGGAAATATGATTCACATTCTGGTAATGGTGGACAAGTTTACCAAGTGGATTGAAGTAAAGCCTATAAGAAAATGTGATGGAGCTACGGTCGTGACGTTTCTCAAAGATATCATCTTGAGGTACGGTTATCCTCACAGTATCATAACTGATAATGGCACAAATTTTGCGGAAGGAGCATTTGTGCGTTTCTGCCGGGATAAAAAGATCCGGCTGGACGTAGCCTCGGTAGCCCACCCCGCATCGAACGGCCAAGTGGAAAGATCCAACGGATTAGTATTGTCCGGGATAAAACCCCGGCTCATTGAGCCGCTGCAAAGATCAGCGAGGTGCTGGATAGAAGAACTACCAGCGGTACTGTGGAGTTTAAGAACAACTCCGAATCGATCAACAGGCTATACGCTGTTTTTTCTGGTATATGGGACAAAAGCTGTATTACCAGCCGACATAGAGCATGATTCGCCTAGGGTCACCCAATACACAGAAGCCGAAGTGCAAGAAGCCCGGCAAAATGATGTTGATCTGCTGGAAGAAGCGAGAGAACTGGCACTGTCCAGATCCGCCATATATCAGCAACATCTCCGACGCTATCATTGCCGGAAAGTGTGCCCCCGAGTATTTCGGGAAGGCGATCTGGTGCTCCGGTTGGTACAACGTAATACTGGCATGCATAAATTGTCCCCCCCATGGCAAGGGCCATTCATCGTAAGCAGGGCATTGCACAATGATTCTTATTATCTTATAGATGCAAAGCCACAGGAAAAGAACAAGGCGGACAGGTCCGGAGAGGAATCTAAGCGTCCATGGAATATAGCTCTACTTCGTCCATTCTACACCTAACTAAGAAGTGTATGTATCCGAGTCATCTCATATGTCGGTATGTATGTCGGCAATGAGCTTATCAATGAAAGGTTGGCACCTCGAGCAGTAACTCGGGGACTGCCTTAATAATGTTTGTTGTCTTTTGTTATTTGTGCGTTAGCTGGAATAAGTTAGTCTACTTAACTCGGATTAGTAATGTGTGAGCACCAAGAACCCAACTCTTCGACTTGCTGCTGTCCAACAAGAATTGGCTTCATGGCAAGCAAGAGAACAAGTTTGGAATTGCGTAGCACATGAAAAACGACTAAGGAAAAGAATTTATTCGAGCTGACGTTTGTTTTTCGGACTAACCCTGTATTTATTTTCAAGTTATTATGCCGTTTTATTCTTGAGCTAAGTCTAAAAGTTTCCCAGTATTGTTAAGACAATTTTTGAAGCTCGGATTCGTAAGTCATAAAACCGAATCAAGGTAGACATGAACCGAGCCAAGAGATTGAACGAACAAGAAAAATAAACTCGGGGACTACGCCCAAGTTAATCCGGCATAGGAACTTAGTGGTAGAATATCACATGTGTTTGGAATACAACTCCACCCGGCATACCGGGGATCTGATAAATTTTCGAGTTTTTTCGCTCAAGGGGCAGCAGGAGGAAGTTCGGCATCATCTTCGCCGCCTTCAATATCCGAGGTGTCATCTTCTCCTTCACCATCCGAGCTATCCTCATCATTCTCAACCCTTCGTCTGCCGCGGCTTCCAGGAAGCTCGGCCCCTCAACCCATTCATGAATGGGAGCATATTCGATGAGGCTATGGGCGCAAGCCTAGCGCCGAGCTACCCACTCCGGGTCATTGGTCCATCTGGATCCCGTGCGCAGACGTGTGAGGAGGTTGAGATCAATCTTCTCATACCACGTGAGTATGTGGTGAAGGATGGTATCAGCTGCGGCACGTCCAGCCGACTCTCTCTAGAGGTCAAGCCGAGTCTCGGTTTCCATTAACTTCTCAATGAGAAGTGCGGTGGTCTATGGGGCTTCTTCGCCGGGCCAGAAAGTGTTGAAGATGCGAGCTGCAGCGCCGAGGATGTCCTTGCCGTAATTTTTGATGAGCTCCACGCGAGACGACAAGCTGACCAACAGGTCCTCCAGGTCATAAGGAATTCCTTCACCATCAGGAGCGGCCAGAGTACCCCTTTGTCGGCGGAAGTTGGCAACTGCTACGCTCGCAATGGGAGTGCCCTCTGGAAATTTGCCTGGAAGCGAGGCAAAGGAGGAGGATCAAGTAAAGACATATGAAGTAACCCGGAAAAGTAGGCCGGAAAAGGGAAAGGAACTTACGTGATATATGACTGAGGATCCGGGTCAACTCCTTGGTGCAGTCATCACGTCTCTTTCGAAGCTGCTCAAGCTCAGCATTTGCCGACCCAAGCTGGATGCCGGACTCCTTGAGAAGATCCTGGTCCTTGGCGATCTGGAGGTTGAGGCGCTCGCGCTCTTCTGTGTAATTCTGGCCAGCCTTTTGAAGTTCGGATTGGTGCTGGGCCTTCATCTTCTCCATCTCTGCCTTGAGCCTGGCAATCTCATCGTCCTTGGTCCGGAGGAGGGCGAGCTCGTCATCTTTTTTCTTAAGCTCGGCCTGGTGCTGCCCTGCTTGTTCGAGAAAATGCAGCATCATATCAGGCACGGGCACACTATGTTCAAGCGATGCTGAAATAGTGTGTTGGCCCGGCAGAGCCGAGGTATGAATGTTTGCCGAGCCAAGGAGAAAAGGAAGTGGAAGCACGGCAAGGTCGGACAGAAATGACTTACCCTTGATCTGCTCTAGGTTTTTTCGCATAATAATGTTCTCAGCCTCCACCCTAGCTGCGGAAACCGAAGGATGAGATTAGTTCGGCAAAGGAAGATGAAGAAAAATGAAGAAGTGATAAGGAAGAAATTTACCCCTTTTCTCGTATTCCGCGATAAGTGCGGCCTGCTTGGCGCGTAGCATCTTGTGGGTATCCAGCAAGCTTTGGAATTCCACACTCCGGCGATTGGTGATCACCTGAAAGGGATACAGAAACACAAGTTAGCTCGATGCATATTTGAAGTGTACTAAAATCCGGGCCAAGTGGAACTTAACCCGGCTCTAGGTGTGTGCATATTCGAAGTGTACTAAAATCCGGGCCAAGTGGAACTTAACCCGGCTCTAGGTGTGTGCATATTTGAAGTGTACTAAAATCCGGGCCAAGTGGAACTTAACCCGACTCTAGGTGTGTGCATATTCGAAGTGTACTAAAATCCGGGCCAAGTGGAACTTAACCCGGCTCTAGGTGTGTGCATATTCGAAGTGTACTAAAATCCGGGCCAAGTGGAACTTAACCCGGCTCTAGGTGTGTGCATATTCGAAGTGTACTAAAATCCGGGCCAAGTTGAACTTAACCCGGCTCTAGGTGTGTGCATATTCGAAGTGTACTAAAATCCGGGCCAAGTGGAACTTAACCCGGCTCTAGGTGTGTGCATACTCGAAGTGTACTAGAATCCGGGCCAAGTGGAACTTAACCCGGCTCTAGGTGTGTGCATATTTCAAAGTTCTCATGGAGCTACGTCAGTTTTCTAAAGAGCATCCGACCGAGTAACAAGTTACTCCCCCGGAGGCTCGGGGACTAATGGTTATTATCTACAACATGTAAAGGGGAAGCGACGTACCTCCATCATTCGCCCAGCAAGGTTAATTGCCTTTGCGGCTGTGTTCATCTAAGCAGAAAACTCGGCGGGGCCGAACTTCTCCGGGAGATCAGCGTCTTGAACTACCTCTGCCTTATTCCAATTCATGACAAATTCTATCAGGCTCGGAGGATACCGTTCACCGGTGGGCATATGGGGCGCAACCAAGCCCTTCACATGCGCTTCTTTCCTTTCAATCAAGGCAAGGGCTGGGCCGGTGTGCAGAACCATCTGATGTGCATCAGTTGGCTCGGCAGGGGCATCCTTCGCTGCTGGAGCTTTCTTGGGAAGCATTGATAGAGGGTACGCTGCCCAGAGCCTTCTTGTCCTTGGCTTGCTGGGAAGAGGAAGCCGACGCAGCGGATTTCCCCTTAGGAGCGGCCGGGGTAGCTCCTCGCCGAGGTTGAGAAGACTCGGACGAGGCAGGGGAGCTAGGCGCTGGTGCTCTTGTTGCTGGGCTTGGTGCCGCTGCTGATGTTTTTGCAGCTGGAGTTGGTACTGATGCCGGAGTTGGTGTTGGTGCTGGTCTGGTTGTTGATACTGGTGCTGGAGCCGAGGTAGCTTCAGTGGTTGCTGGTTGCGGCGATACCGAGGTGGTGGATGCCGTCGTCTCGGCCGGGCCGGTCTCCCCCGCTCCAAGGTTACCCTCCTCTTGCCGAGGTGGAGCAGAACCCGGAGCGGCCGCAGAACCCTTAGGAATAGGGCTCAGCGGGCGTGACTCATCGTCGCGACAGGGAGAAGGGCTAGGTCGGAGAGGTGAAGAGATGCTAGATCCACTTTGAGGGACCTCCACCGGAGCCCTGCAAAATCAAGTAATGTCAGAAGAAAAATTACAACGATGTAAGGAAGAGCAAGTTACAGAAGGAAGAATGACTTACGCATCTGAGGTTTGGGCCTCCTTGGGTTTCTGAGCCCTTCGTGCTGGGGCCTTGCCTACTGGCTTGGAGGCAGTCTTGTCCCCGGACTTCTTTTGCCTCTTAGCGGGCTGAGAAGCTCCAGAGGAAGAACTTGAAGCAGCCCCGCGCTTCTTCTTTGATGCCATCGGAACAGGTTCGCCCGTAGCGAGGGGAGGATCCTCGTGGATGTGACCACCGGGGTGAGCTGATGACGGAAAAGCAAAAGAAAGGGGGACAGCCTCAACAGGTTCAATCACCTCGACATCCGAGTCATCTTCATCATCGGGCCAATCTCTAATAGAAGAGGATTTACCCGTGGGTCGTTTCGTGGCGTCGGTCATCGGGAGGAACATCTCCTGGTCCGGCTCCTCCTCATCCGGAGTCTCCCGGTCCGGCGCCCACTTAAGGGTCAGATCGGTGCCGTCCTCGAGGGTCCGCTGAAGAAATTGCTGAGGAAAGGAATGAACAAAGGAGTCAAAAATACAACAATAAGTGACATATAATTAATCCGGGGTAAGTTGGCAACGTGAAGCTTACCGCGGGAGGAAGCCTATCGCGGCAATAATGCTCAATCCCCCAAGTCCACTCAGAGGAGAAGTCCTTGTGGGTGGTGAAGAGAGCCTTAACCCGGCGATAAATCTCCGTGTTGCTCAGCTCGAAGGATGAGGTCCGGTTGGGGTCGCGGCCGAAGCTCATGTGGCACACCTTGTGGGTGCGCTTCTGGAGGGGGGAGATTCGGTTACGCACGAAAGTGATCATGGCATCCTCGTTGTGTAGCCCGAGCTTCTTCAGCTCCGCGAACCTTTTGTTGACCTGGTTGGCCAAGGCGGTGGGCTTCTTGGGAATGGCGTCCCACAGATCCGGGTTAGGTGGACCCGGAGTATATGGGAGCAGCCGGATTAGGTCTTCGGTGCCTGTGTTCCGGACATAAAAGAAAGTCCGGGCCCACCCTTTGCAGGACTCTAACCCGGTGACCCGGGGTGAGATGGAAGCCGCTCCGAATTGAGTGAGCTGCTTGTCCTCCGGATCGGTATGGATGTTGGAGATGACGTTGCGACGAAGGCCGAAAAACCAGATCCAAAGCTCCTTCGTGGGCCATAGTCCGGCGTAGCCTTCGATCGTAGAAGCAAAGGCAGAAAGGGAAGTGATGGCATTGGCTGGAAGATGGTGCGGCTGGAGCAGGTACGTACTGAGCCAGTCCCGGAAAAAATCGCTCACTGGCAACCCGAAGCCCCGTTGGAAGTGGGACAAGAACACGACGTATTCACCCGGATTGGGTGAGGGGGCCAGTTCGGAGGAGGCCAGGCGAGCCGCAACGCCGGCGGGAATGCGCCTGGTGCGGTAGAGCCAGTCTAGGTCGTCTTCGCAGACCTAGGACCCGGCCCACGCACCGTGGTCCGCCGCCGCGGCGTCCTCCTCCATCTCCTGCTCAGCAACGACGAGCTCTTCTTCCGTCATCTGATCTTCGATGGCCTCGCTGGCGCTGGCGGCGGCGGGGGGCAGAGGCCGGGATTGGCGAGGACCCATGGCGAGAGAGTTGTGTAGCGGTGGCGGCGGCGCGAAAGTGTGAAGGAAAAGCGCGGCGGCGACGCTGCTATTTGAAGCACTGGCGGCGGCGCGGTCGCAAGGAGGAGGAAGGAGAAGAGCAACGGGCAGAGGGGCGTGGAAGGGGAAAAAATCCTAAGGGATGCGCCCCTCCGCTATTTAACCACTCCCTCAAGCGGTGAGTGAGATCGTGTCTTGCGGATCGGCCACACGCAGTGGCCGTGTATCACCCGCCCGGACCAATCAGTGGGGAGCCACACGGAGGGCCACAGAGCGGAGATGATCCCATGACGTGACACTGTGATGCGATAAACGAGGAGGCAGGCATGACGTGACCCGCGCACAGTGATAACTGACAATTACTACGGCGGTTACTGTGTAGGCCCTTAAAATAATGATTACCCTTCACATGGGTTAGCGTACGAGAGAAGGAAATAAGACCCGGATGGAACTGTGGTAACCCGGCCAGCAAGTGAAAACTTGGAATGTGCGGAGGGAAAGTAAAACCAGGAGGTCCGAGTTAAAGTGGTAACCCGGCCAGCAAGTGAAAACTTGGAATGTGCGAAGGGAACGTAAATCCATATAAATCCGAGGTAAAGAGGTAACCCGGCAATAACGACCGGAGCACAGAATTGAACCTGATGTGGCCTTAGCAGCCAAGGCAGCTAAGACCGCACTAGCTTCAGGGACTAATGTTGGGGGGATACCCCCGGGTAGGGTCACGCCGGGGTATAAAGGCCGACTTAGCCGAGGTTCGGCAAGGCCAAAGCAGATGCTAGCCGGGTCACCTCGAGGCAGGCCGAATCACGGGGTAACCCAGACCAGGGGGCGTTCGCCTAACTAAGCCTCAACCGACTTAAGCAGTAAGTCGGATGTGCATGTTTTACTTATATGCAGGAACAGGTGTGGCCAGATCAGCTATGATCCGGGTCAAGTCTGGCTTCTAGGAGAAGGAAGGAATCTCGCTGGTCAAAAGAAGCCCCGGTACGCACTACCTGAGCGAAGCAAGCAAGGACAGGACCACCGGGGCATGGCCGACAAGGGTGACGATGCCCATGTCGGCTGACGCGGACGCCGCAGAGGCTCACGTAGCCAAAGCATGTGTGACGTGGGGGAAAAGCACCCCGGTCGGCTTACTACTTTGGGGGGAAGCATATTCTTAGGAATATGCTTCCACATATGCCCTAAGCAGAGCCCGAGCTCCCTCTATAAAAGAGGGGCTAGGGTTTCAGTAGAGGAGGTTGGTTTTTTCTGCTATTCCCCTTTGGGCTAGGGTTTTAGGTGTGATCTGTGGGTGAGAGTAAGAGAGCTCCTTCTTCCTCCTCTCGCCAATACAGCTCTAGGAGCGCTTGTAATCTTGGTAACTGAGCAATACAAACAACTGCGTGGAGAATCACTTCACTATCCCTCCCTGGATTCCCCTAGTGTGTATTAGTCCCCACCTTTAGCCTATCCATGGCATCTGCCGTGACACCACCACGACAGCATGGCAAGATGCGGTGCAATTAGGGAATATTAAGCGGAACCAAGGTCCCGACAATTAATAGAAGGTTCAAATTATTTAGATACCCCGCAATTTAAATGTTGTCTTATCAAGGCAAAACATGGCACCGGTTCGCTACACAAAATTAAATGGAGCCAATATAATACTAGAAAATCCCGCATATAGTCTCCATATTTAATTATGAGTGAATCGGCATAATGCCCCCAAACCACCAAACATGTATGCAAGTATGAATAATTTAATATGCAATAAGTATATATAGTATTTATAAAATAGGGATATGGGATCGGGGTCACACATTGGGACTCGACGATCTTGGGTTTGGGGTGGTTCGGCCTTTGGGTCCCGGGAAGAAGATCTTGAGGGTCCACGTCAAAGAAGGACTCGGGGTTGCCGAACTCCATCTCAACCATCATCGCGGCGTCGGTCGACAGAACGGAAGTAGATCCTGACGTCCATGGCACGGTATCGAATAGGTGGAGATCTTGTCGGTGAGACGGTCTTGGCGTCTTAACCTCGCACGGGATATGGTTCTTTTTTTTTGTCTTGGACAGCGAGTGTTTCCACCGAATCACCATATTTTCCCACGGAGGATCGGGCAACATCAGCTCTCCAAAACGAACATAGACACAGGCACCGCAGATACTACTTGTGCGCCAGTGCTCGGCACGCGAGGTCGTTGAGGACAACTTGAGGCGGCCTAGCGTTTGTACAGAGGCTGAGGCCACGCTAGGGCGCTGCCGGATGGCGAGGAGGCGGTCAGGCGATGCGCACCAGAGAGACGTGGTCGGGGAAGTCCCTGCCTAGGCGTCGGCGGGGTGACCTCGGATGGCGGTGAGCAGGGCCTCGAGGGAGTGGGCGAGCTTGGGGCACACGACGGAGGGTACCACGCGAGCAGGGGGAGGCCGCAAAAGAGAGGCGAGACTCCCGCACGAGGCAGAGGCGCGCGGCGGCGGCGGAGCACCGTGCAGGACGCGAGGAGGTCGGCGGCGGCTCGCTCACAGGGAGAGCAGAGGGTGACGCGGGGCTCGCTGGCGACAGCCGTGGCACGTGGTGGCGCCTGAGTGGGACGGCAAGCTCCGAACGCGGGGACAGGGTCGCGGCCGTCCTGCTTGGGGACGATCTTGATGGGCTCGCGTGTGGGCTAGGCCAGACTCCGGTGAGGTGGCGGCGACGAACAAGGTTGGGGCAGAGGAGCTCGTTGGCGGGGTCAACCGCGGCGGCGGGGAAGATCGGTGAGGCAGCAAGCAAGCTCACAGGCCGGAGGCGAGGCCGACGAGAGCGGCAAGCGAGCACGCCGGCGGAGGGGAGCCCGCGAGCGGTGGCTCGAGATCTGGTGGCGCGGGGACAAAGGAGAGAGACTGGGTGAGGCATCGAGGAACTCACGAGGTCGGGGGTAGGTGGGGGTGCTCTTGGGCCAGGGGCACGTCGGGTGGGACCGGGTCGTTATACGAGGGATGGACGGGGTCGTGTCGAGCATGCGAGGCGGGGTTGCGCGTCACTGCGGTCGATGCATGCATCGCGCGCGGATCAGGTGGGGCGTGCGTGGCCGTTGGGTGAAGGATAGGTGGGGTGGTGGTTGGGTCAGGTGGAACTGGCGGCAGCCGTAGGGAATAGGTGGGGCCAGGGTTGCGTGTCGAGCGGGATAGGTGGGCCGCGTCCCTGTGCGTGTGTTGCCGTGCATTGCAACGTGACAGGAGGTGGCGGCTGTGTGTGGTGGCGGCAGGGGGAGTGCGTGTGTGTGAAGGAGGGGTAGGTTAGGGTAAACTAAGGTTTTCTGTGGGGTGGTAGTTGGCTGGCTGCTGGGCTTTTAGGCCTGGCGGCTGGTCGACTCCCCCACAAAACATTTATTTTATTTGTTTTATTTTTAGAGAGACTTTTGTAAATAGTTTTTAGACAAATAAAAGATCTGGAAAAGACCGAGGATCTAATTTGAAATTAAAGGAGGGGACTAATTAGAAAACAAAATAGTCTTTTGGCGAAATATTTTAGGACAAAAATATGCATGATGACATGATGATGCACAAAATAGAAACAACGAGCGATTTTCTAGTAGTGATTTTACCGGGGTGCTACAATTCGACACCACTAACAATGGATCTCGCCCTCGAGATCCGCCTCTTGGTACGGGAAAGAAGGTCGACGATCTAAATCTTCTTGCTTCATGTAGATCCTCATGGCACCACTAACAAAGATCCTTTCTCCATCTTGAAATTGTCGACACCACCAACAAGTGGTCATTGCTCTTGTTCATCGAGAGAACGCTCCGGATAAACAAAGGATGAAGTTAAAGTTAAGGCCACCCTTAACTTCCATGGAAGGAGTAAATTGCATCGGTCCACCATACAATGTACAAAAGCGAATGCTAAGAGTAGTGGTATGGTCGCGACTCCATCCCGCACTCAAAGCATTACTCTATACACGAATAAAAGAATCATGCAACTAACTCTCAGAATTCAGAGTGAAGATCTCGACAAACGAGGTTCGGAAACAAAGGAGTGATGCAGGGTCTGCATCGGATCTGACGTAGATGATGTTGTCGCGTCGGAAAACACCGGAAGGCACAAACAAGGAACAAAGAATGGTACCACAAATAAAGGATCACTCAGATAGCATGAAGTCCGGAGGTAGAAACACCGTTGCCAAGGGAGGAAGCGAAACCCTGAAGGTACGACGGAACCCAACCACGAGAAATCATGTACTTGAAGAAAGGCAAGAGAGCAGATTTAAAACACGCAGAGGTAAGAGGAGAATAGTAGAGGGGTAAGAAGTGAAAGCAGACCTAATCAGATCTATCCAACCGATTTTTAAAATAGTTTTGACACTCTACATCAGCCGTTAGCTAGGTTATCCTACAGGCTGGACCAGTGGGGTATCGCAACTGCTGAGCTCTGATACCACTCTGTAACACCCTCAAATCGTCCCTATGCAAGTTTTAGCGCTTCCCGCCAAACCCGCATAGAAACGATTCAAGGACGCCCACCAGGCACTTGCGTGCGGGTGAAGAACGAAGTAATACCATTACACATTAGTCCACGATGGAACCCACAGAACTTATATATACAACAACGACTCCATGAGTCAAGAATACAGATATACTATACAAAGATCCAAATCACCTTGAAAACGATAGAGCGTCCGACTACGGACAAGATGCAAATGGGGCTAAGAGCCCTAAACAATAACCAATGGCGTCCATAACCCTGCCCAGGCCAAGCCGGAAGGGTAACCCTGCTAACGACGTCGATCTCAAACCTGCTAAAACAAAAGGGGTGCCGACAAAGGGCAAAGGAAAAAAGAGGAGCGTCAGTACTGAGGCCAGTACATGGGGAGGCTAGAATTCGGCGGCTCTCGCCTACATAGGTATGGTGGACTGAAGCGGCAACGAAGCATGCACTAAACAACCTATAGAGACTCAATACAACTGTTGGCTATTAGAGAGGGATAAGAAAGACCTATTCGGGTCGAACCTGATACTAACACCAATCAGACCCCTCTTGGTATTTCCCCCTCGAGACCAAACGAGGAAGTCAAACCAAGAAACTCACACAGTTGGCAGTTTTCTTCATTCCGTTATGGTTGCAGCATTTACTAGTCAGATAGAAATAGCATGAGTCATCCTGATAGCATAAGTAGTGGGCAGTTTTAGTTAACTGTTCCGTTGTAGTTGCAGTGCTTACTAGTCAGATACAATTAGCATGTGACATCCCAAACCCAGCAGTTTTTGGCACTTTTATTTCATTCCATTGGAGTTGCGATACTTACTAGGCAGGTATAACATGTCACGATACACACCAGTTCCACCAGTTGTTGGCACTTTTATTATCCATTCTATTGTAGTGAAGCTGATTACTAGTCACATATTAAGTCAAATTTATAGCACTATTTTAGTTATACTTGTCTATGATCGAGATACTGTGCTCCAAGTCGTCCATAACCGTGGACACGGCTTTCAGAAAGATTTACCCTGCAGGGGTGCACAAATAGCAACACACACACGATCAACCTCAGAAAAACCAAATCAAAACCCAACGAGGCTTTCACGACAAAGCAATCATAGGATTCATAAAATATTTCAGGGGGCCACCCCACTAAGCTACCCGCACCGAAGTTGGCCGGCCCCGGAACGGACCCAGGGTTTGCGAGAACGGTTGTAAACGACTAGGAACCCAAAAGTGTGATTGGGCTTGTCGATACCGTGAAATCATGCCGTGGTCCAAAACAGTACAGGTGCTCCACGCACAATCGTAAATAAAGCAGTAAAGCATGGCATAAGTACAGGATAATAATAAATCCCCAAACTAGTTTGTGGCCCCAAGAAATAAGAAATGAATCAAGCTCTGGCTAAGGGGATTCATGGTCCCATATGCGGATAGTGCGATAGTCAAGGAACAGGTATCAAGTACTCGGGGTCCTATGGGACACAAGTGAGCGTGGAAAAACCAAATAACATCTATTGCCCACTGATGCCTCTGCATTAGTTGTATCTATTCCCAGTATTTTAATAGTTGCATTTAAAGTCATGATCATCTCCACCACTAAGCATCTCCACCATTTATCATGTGCCAACTTGCCGTCAACGGTGGAACGGCAACAACGTGAAGCAACACATAAGCAAGGAACTACGACTCGCAAGGCCAACTATCTATCAAACAACAGGCAATAGGATGTGTCCATGGCAATATAGAGGCTGCAAGGAATATAAATGGTGCACGGAAACTAAAGCATCGTAACACGGATAGCAATAGATCAATAGGAGGAAATAAAGACTATAAAGCAAAAATAGGTAGAAAGGGGGAGATGCTCGCCTGGGAAACATAGCCGAAGATTCATTATCCGAAGAACTTGCCGATACTCGCATCCACTCAATGGCCTAATCCGCGAAGAACAAAAAACTAAAAGAAACACCTGAGGCAATATTTAATACTACGACAGAAGAATCAACATGTTTATATGATATGATGCATGGCATGGCAAGATGCGGTGCAATTAGGCAATATTAAGAGGAACCAGGGTCCCGACAATTAATAGAAGGTTCAAATTATTTAGATACCCCGCAATTTATATGTTGTCTTATCAAGGCAAAACATGGCATCGGTTCGCTTCACAAAATTAAATGGAGCCAATATAAGACTAGAAAAGCCCGCATATAGTCTCCCTTTAATTATGAGTGAATCGGCATAATGCCCCCAAACCACCAAACATGTATGCAAGTATGAATAATTTAATATGCAATATGTATATATAGTATTTATAAAATAGGGATATGGGATCGGGGTCACACACTGGGACTCGACGATCTTGGGTTTGGGGTGGTTCGGCCTTCGGGTCCCGGGAAGAAGATCTTGAGGGTCCACATCGAAGAAGGACTCAGGGTTGCCGAACTCCATCTCAACCATCATCGCGGCGTCGGTCGACGGAACGGAAGTAGATCCTGACGTCCATGGCACGGTATCGAATAGGTGGAGATCTTGTCGGTGAGACGGTCTTGGCGTCTTAACCTCGCACGGGATATGGTTCTTTTTTTTGTCTTGGATAGCGAGTGTTTCCACCGAATCACCATATTTTCCCACGGAGGATCGGGCAACATCAGCTCTCCAAAACGAACATAGACACAGGCACCGCAGATACTACTTGTGCGCCAGTGCTCGGCACGCGAGGTCGTCGAGGACAACTTGAGGCGGCCTAGCGTTCGTACAGAGGCCGAGGCCACACTAGGGCGCTGCCGGATGGCGAGGAGGCGGTCAGGCGATGCGCGCCAGAGAGACGTGGTCGGGGAAGTCCCTGCCTAGGCGCCGGCAGAGCGACCTCGGATGGCGGTGAGCAGGGCCTCGAGGGAGCGGGCGAGCTTGGGGCACGCGACGGAGGGTACCACGCGAGCAGGGGGAGGCTGCGGAAGAGAGGCGAGACTCCCGCGCGAGGCACATGGTGGCGGCGGAGCACCGCGCAGGACGCGAGGAGGTCAGCGGCGGCTTGCTCACAGGGAGAGCAGAGGGTGACGCGGGGCTCGCTGGCAACAGCCGTGGCAGGTGGTCACGCTAGAGAGGGACGGCAAGCTCCGAACGTGGGGACGGGGTTGCGGCCGTCCTGCTCGGGGACGAGCGCCGCGGACGATCTTGATGGGATCGCGCGTGGTCTAGGCTAGACTCCGGTGAGGTGGCGACGACGAACAAGGTTGGGGCAGAGGAGCTCGTTGGCGGGGTCAACCGTAGCGGCGGGGATGATCGACGAGGCAGCGAGCAAGCTCACAGGCCGGAGGCGAGGCCGACGGTAGGGGCAAGCAAGCACGCCGGCGGAGGGGAGGCCGCAAGCAGCGGCTCGAGATCTGGCGGCGCACGGACAAAGGAGAGAGACGGGGTGAGGCATCGAGGAACTCATGAGGTCGGGGGTAGGTGGGGGTGCTCTCGGGCCGGGGGCGCGTCAGGTGGGACCGGGTCGCTGTACGAGGGATGGACGGGGTCGTGTCGAGCATGCGAGGCGGGGTTGTGCGCCACTGCGATCGATGCGTGCATCACGCGCGGATCAGGTGGGGCGTGCGTGGCCGCTGGGTGAAGGATAGGTGGGGTGGTGGTTGGGTCAGGTGGAACTGGCGGCAGCCGTAGGGAATAGGTGGGGCCAGGGTTGCGTGTCGAGCGGGATAGGTGGGCCGCGTCCCTGTGCGTGCGTTGCCATGCATTGCAACGTGACAGGAGGTGGCGGCTGTGTGTGGTGGTGGCAGGGGGAGTGCGTGTGTGTGAAGGAGGGGTAGGTTAGGGTTAACTAAGGTTTTCGGTGGGGTGGTAGTTGGATGGCTGCTGGGCTTTTAGGTCTGGCGGCTGGTCGAGTCCCCCACAAAACATTTATTTTATTTGTTTTATTTTTAGAGAGACTTTTGTAAATAGTTTTTAGACAAATAAAAGATCCAGAAAAGACCGAGGATCTAATTTGAAATTAAAGGAGGGGACTAATTAGAAAACAATATAGTCTTTTGGCAAAATATTTTAGGACAAAAATATGCATGATGGCATGATGATGCACAAAATAGAAACAACGAGCGATTTTCTAGTAGTGATTTTACCGGGGTGCTACAATTTTCTTCACCCTACTACCTTTCTTCTAAGTAGTAGCACTAGTAGACCGAGCGGTGGCCTTTTTTATAATGTTGCCACTGGGAGTTAGTAGTGCATGGAGGCAGCGGAGTCGGCTGACGTGGCGGTGGACTCATGCTATGGTGGTCGTCCCTCTCCTCATCACGTGGACTTGGAGGTGGTGAACTATGACTCGAAGGAGACAGTGGTGGCCTAGGCGTTGAGCCTAGAATCAAGATGTATTTCTTGCGCCATAGAATGATACCACCCCTGACTTCTCCTAGTGTCCTCTCATCTTTAACTCCATGGATGTCAAAATCCAGTGATTCATATTCTAGTACAACTTCATCCATCCCAACACGAGCATAGACATCTGGAATCTCATTTCCATTCCAGTGTGCTCCAGGTTCACAGGATAAAGCATAGCTGACCGCCACCTTGAAGGATAAGTTGATCACTCTCACATGTAGCTCACAACTTGTCTTCTCACTGATATTATCCACGGGGTAGCGATTCATAGGTGCCTCATCAGCCCTGACCCCCGTGGAAGCCACGCTGCATCTTCACTGAGATGGGCCACTGGCACTATCTTGCTACAGCTGATGAGTTACCCCTTGCTGGCGCATTTCGTCCACTTGCTTCTATTGCTTATTTAAGATGCCATATATTTCGTTGTTCTTTCTTTCTAGGGTATGCAACCGGTCTGCCTCCTTCTGTTGCCTTCCTCTCGCTCGTCTTCTATAAGATTCACTGTCCTCAGGAAACCCAGTCTTCCATGGCACAAAAGGTCCAAAGCCTCGTGTTCGTCCTGTTTTTCAGGATTCCCGAGGGCCTTTGTCAGCTTGTCGTTCTATTTGTCGGGCTTGAACTTTCCCTCTCGAACCTCCATGATTGTTGTAATAATTTCTTCATGGGGTGTAGCAATGTTTTCTTTTCATCCATTATTAACTCCCTTGTTTGCATGTCATACTTCGCCCCATGTGCAAGTAACCAATTTCTTACCCTCTTGGGCCATGCATGTGTAGCTAGAGTGATCCCTTCATCAAGCAAGGCGGCCTCAAATTCTCCTACATAGGTGATACGTCCAAAACGTATCTACTTTCCCGAACACTTTTGCTATTGTTTTTACTCTAAACTTGTGTGATTTGGATGCAACTAAACGGACTGGCGCTGTTTTCAGCAGAATTGCCTTGGTGTCTAGTTTTTGTGCAGAAAATAAACTATCAGGAAAAATCCCGGAAAATATGCCAAAAATCCTATTTCACCAGAAGACTCACGGAGCCAGAATACGAGACGGAGTGGGGCTAGGCCTAGGCCACACCACCTGCTCACGTGGGCTTGGCCTGGTCACGCCAGGGGGTGGTCTGGCCGCCCTAGACACCCCCTCGGTTTCCCTCTTCGCCTATAAGTTGCCTTCTGACCTAAAAACTCAGGGGGTCGACGTTTTTCCAGAAAGAGTTCCGCTCCGCCACCACCACTAGATTCCGCGATTCGGAACCAGAAATTCCGTTCTGGCACCCTGCCGGGACGGGGAAATTGGAGGAGATCATCGCCATCATCATCACAATCTCTTCTCCATCGACCATCCATGTTTCCCCCACCTATGAGTGAGTAATACCCCACTGTAGGCTGTGGGGATGGCAGAGATTGGATGAGATCGTTCATGTACTGGCATCAGATTGTTAGGGCATGGTGCCTAGTATCTACTATTAGTGCTTTTTGACTTTGTTGCAACTTGTTATGCTTAATGCTTGTCACTAGGGCCTGAGTGCCATGATTTCAGATATGAACATGTTATTGATTCATTATGATAGTATTGTTTATGGTCTTACCTGCAAGTTGTATACACACGTCGTTGTCCGGAACAAAAGGCCCCAAAGTGACAGAAATCGGGATAACCGGAGGGAATGGTTTTGATGTGAGGATCACATGAGTTCACGGAGTGTGAATGCTTTGCTCCGGTTCTCTATTAGAAGGAGCACCTTAATTGCCAGTAGTTCCCTTGAGGCCCCGCTGCAAATGGGCTGGCAGGACAAAAGATGTTGTGCAAGTTCTCATTGCGAGCACGTATGACTATATATGGGACACATGCCTAGGATTATCAAGTACTTGGATGCTTTATCTTATTTATCTACAATTGCCCTATGTTCTGATTGCCATGTGAATTGTCTTGTCCATGCAATGCCCGTCCATCCATCCCTATGCCTACCGCACTCGAATCCTACTGTTTACTGCTATTGTTACTACTGTCTTTACTTCACTAATGCTGCTACTTTACTATTCCTACTACAAAACTATTTCTATTGATAAACTGCTATGAGCAAGATTGTTTCCAGGTGTAGCTGAATTGATAACTCAGTTGTTAAGGCTTATAAATATTCTTTGGCTCCCCTTGTGTCAAATCAATAAATTGGGTTTCACTTCCCTCGAAAATACTACGATACACCCCCTATACTTGTGGGTCATCAAGACTATTTTCTGGCGCCGTTGCCGGGGAGCATAGCTTTATTTATCAAGTTCACTTGGATTCATTATTGTTCGCTACCATCCATCCATCATGGGTAAGTTTCATGATGGCAAGGTTACTATTTTACCATCCACTACAAGAAGAGGTACGGTTCTGAACACCTCTGTTGCTCTTGATTCACCATCTGTTATGACTAAGCTCGTTACACCACCACATACACATGCTACACACGATGCTACTACTACTGAATCTGAAACTTCTGATACTTATGATGCTGCTTATACTGTGCTTGATAAGAGTGGTTCATTAGGTCCTTTCCTAGATGCTACGATTGCTAGAACTATAGCTGGAAATATTGAAACTCCTAATGAAGACACTACTACACCTGTTAGTTCACCTGAGTCTAGTGAGAGCTATGATATTGAAGACGGTTATGTTGAGATGACCGATGAATTTATTAAAGAATGTCAAAACACCCATGATAGGAGTGCTGCTAAGAGTCTCCTTGAGAGGCGTACTATTAGACCCATAAACATTAAAGATAAAGATTATGATTTCTCTCTCGATCTATCTTACATAGCTATTGTTGAGAAAGAACCCTTTTGTGGGACTAAGAATGAAAGTGCGGTAGCACATATGACTGAGCTTTCTACCATGAGTGGCCTGTTTTCTGATGATATTAAGTTGCGCACATAGTTTGTTGCTAAGATTTTCCCTTTTTCACTGAAAGGGGAAGCTAAAACTTGGTTTAATAATTTACCTCCTGGATCTATTGATAGCCCTGATTGCTTGATTAGTACTTTCCTGCAGAAATAGTTTCCTCCTAGTGCCAGGCATGCTATTTCGCAGGAACTTTTTGACTTTAAACAGGGAGAAAGAGATATTGCCTGAATCATGGGCAAGGTTTTGTGATATGATTCATGCACAGGCTGGATGTCCATTACCTAAGAATGAGCTTCTTGATATATTTTATAATGGACTAACTGAAGAATCTAGGACATACCTAGATAGTTGTGCTGATTGTGTTTTCAGGAATAGGACTCCTAAGGAAGCTGAGGAATTAATGGCTAAAATAAGCAAGAATTATGAAGATTGGACTCCTCCTGAACAAGCTATACCTGAACCAGCTACACCGGCGCCTATAACATCATCTAAGAAGAGGGGAGTTATTGAATTAAATGATGAAGTGATGAAGGAAGCTAAGAAATGTCTTAAGGAGAAGGGAATTAAAGCTGCAACTGTCAAGAATTTACCTCCTATAGAAGAATTATGTAAGCCAATTCCCCATTCATCCACTATTGAGGTACACTCTGTCCAACACTTTGATGAAGGTGATATCCCTTACTCTAAACCTCTTGATCAATGCTTAGAAGAATTCGATATTTTATTGTTAAGAAAGATAATTTTAATAAAAGGGTGCAAAACCATCTAATGGAAAAGACTAGAGCTATTGTTGAGCTAAAAGATATTGTGGAAAGAACCTCTAATGATGTTAAAATGATTGTTAAACATTTTCAAATGGTTCAAACTCAAATAGATCAACTTATTAAAGTGCAAAAAGTCTTGCTAATTAATGTTGCCAAGGAAACACATGCTTATGAAATTAGAACTAGAAGTCGTGCTGCTACCCAGGGTCCTCTATATCCTGAGGGGCATCCCAAAAGAATTGAGGAGGATTCTCAAAAAGCTGAAAATAGTGGTACTACTCGCAAGAAAAGAAAAAAGAAACATAAAACTATTGTAGAACCCTCTGAACCTGCTAAAGATCCTAATAGTATATATGTCTCTTATGCTGAAACCGAAAGTGGTAATGAAGAAAATGATGTTCCTAATGAAGAAAAAGTTGAAGAAGAACCTGAAAAGCACACTAAGAATACTAAATACACTAAAGAAGATTTTGTTGCTAAGAAACATGGTAGTGAAAGAGAGACTTGGGTCCAAAAACCTATGCATTTCCTGATAAGAAACACAAGTCAAATGAAGATGAACATTATAATAAGTTTTGTCAGTGGATGAAACCTTTATTCCTGCAAATTCCTTTGATTGGTGGTATTAAACTGCCTCCTTACTCAAAGTATATGAAGGATATTTTCTCGAATAAAAGGAAGATCCCTAACAAAGAAATTTCTACTTTGCTTGGTAATTATTCCTTTAATGGTAAGGTTCCAAAGAAACTTGGAGACCTAGGGATTCCAACAATTCCTTGCTCTATTAAAAATAGTTATGTTAGAACTGCTTTGTGTGATTTAGGAGCAGGAGTTGTAGTCATGCCTTTTTCTCTCTATAAGAGACTTCAACTTGAAAAACTTATACCAACTGATATATCTTTGCAAATAGATGATAAATCTACTACTATTCTTGTGGGTACATGTGAGGATGTACCTGTTCAAGTGGCTCATAATTGTTTTATATTAACTGATTTTGTTGTTCTTGAAATTCCTAAAGATGATAATATGTCTATTATTCTTGGGAGACCTTTTCTTAATACTGCAGGAGCTGTTATTAATTGTAATCAAGGAATGGTGACCTTCAATGTTAATGACAAGGAACATACTATCTATTTCCCAAATAAGATTAATAGGATTTATGGTTTGAATTCAATTGAACATGTTGAGGGCATTCAAGTTGGAGAAATATATTGTCCCATACCAAGAGAAAATTTTGAAACTATTATGATTGGTACCATTGCTATCAAGGTTCAGGTAACATAATCATTAGTGGAATATAGAGTTTTGTTTCATATAAAATTGTGTTGGTAACAAGACCTGATCAACCTTGTTAACAAAAGGATTTCATTGAACAAAACAATGTTTTCACCATGATTATCTCCGCTTACTTCTATTCTATCCATTTTAGTTTTTGCTTTCGTTTAGTTTTCTTTTCTATTGTTAGTTGCTTGCATGTGAGAGTGTCTTAGAACTTCTATAGTTCTAGCCTTGTTTTGTCACTGCATCATTCCAAAAAAATTTGTCTATCATAAAATCATTCATCTATACATGAAAATTGCCCAAAAATAAAGTGTCTCGAAAAATTCCAGAAAATTCATATTAAATTTTTACGTGAAAAAAGGGGCAGAGGAGTGCCTGGAAGGTACCAGGGGGCTCACCAGGCAGGCACACCACCTGGTGGCACGGCCAGCCCTGGAGCGCGCCTGCCTATTGTGTGGGCCACCCCTGGCCCACCACTCACTCTCTCACTTTCCACTTTCTTCTCTCTCCCGAGTAAAAACTAGTTCATTGCTCGAAATCGCGTTCTTGATGTGCTTGCTCTCGATTTTTCGATCTCCTTGCTCAGCCCATCTTTGCTGCTCAAATTTGGAGCATTTGTTCTCCGGTATGTGACTCCTCCGCTTGTCCAAGTAGATTTGTGTTTAGTGGTTTATATCTTGAGTATTTTTCTGCTGTAGGTGACAGGTTTTGAGAGCTTGTAAGCTTGTTTGATGCTTAGAGATATAGTGTTGATGCATGTTTAGGCCTCTTACATGTCCCTATGAGTAGTGCCCTTCATTATATTCACTTTGCAATCACTTGTTTAATAGATGTTTAAATTTCAGATTATCAAACATGAACAACCATACCTTTGGAGAAATAATTTAGAGGGAGATCCCTTTGCCGCAATCTACTTTGTTTAGTGTTCACAGGAGGCCGTGGTCACGCTCCAAGGAGGAGGTGGACGAGCAGCTCCGTTTGCTGGGTTTCCACAGGCAGCACCAGGAGGATGTGCCCTCCTAAGATTACTCTGCGCACTACGGTGGGGTGTCTTCGAGCTCGCACCAGGACGAGGGTACCTCCTCACCGTACTACGGAGGCGCTCCATCCTGGCCAGCTTGGGATTGATACCCACTTAGGCCAAAATAATAAGCTTGGGGGGAGGTACGCTGACATCACACTCATCTCCATATCATTTTGGGTCGGTACTTTGTATATTCATGTTTCGATCTCTTTTTAGTTTTTGTTCTTTCTTTGCTTTTGCTTTCTAAAACACAAAAAGATCAAAAATATTTCTGTTGTTTCTCTTTGTTTGCTTTTTCTTCTTTTTGCCTTGGTTTTCTTTTTTCCTTTTTGCTTTGTTTGAACTATTCGAAAAACCCAAAAAGATTTTGCTTTGCTTGTTCTTCCTTTTTGGTTCTTGTTTTAAAAATCGAAAACACCAAAAATATTTGTTGTTCTTCTTTGGTTTTGTGAGTTTTGTTGCAAGGTTCAGCAGTCCTCAGTGAATTTTGTTTCATATTATTATTCAAGCCACACAAGTGAAGGGTAATAATGAGGATTAATGACAACTTGAGGTGTGGTAAGAGGCTGGAAACGAACTCTATTTTTTTCATTTTTGTACATATACTCATCATTGTGGGCATGCTTAGTCTGTTCATATAGGGTGTATGTTATTTATGGATGCTTAGTAGTTCTTGCTTTCATATGATTAGTTCCAGCTTGCTAATAGTTTGTAGAATGTCATATGAATGTTTGTTTGCATTATTCTATTCATAACTTGGTATGACACCGTGGTATCTCCCTCTGAATGTTTCATTTGAAATGACTTGGCACATGCTCGTGCATGCTTATGACTGAAACTTAATCAGTTAAGCCTCGATGAACTATTTTGCCTCAGGGGTCTTGAATCACTTTCATGCCATGATTAGTCATGTTTTGTTGCAAGCATGATTATGACAATTATTGCTCTCTCGTTTGTCGCTCCCTCACTCTTGCTAGTCTCCACTTGCACTGAGTATAAGATTTACTCGTGTTTCCAACTCCCTAAAACCATTACTGCCAAAAGTGTCCACCATACCTACCCATTAGCATCATTTGCTATTCCGTGCATATTAAGTATGCCTTGTTTTCTTCCGAATAAAATGTCTGTTTGTTTTGGGAAAGTTAGTTAGTAAAGCTCTCACGAACTTGATGGCACACTTTATTTTCTTGCATTTAATAAACCTGAACCATTGCGTCCATCTTTGTTGCGTGTATGCTTGCGCTTTATAAGTTGAAGTTAGCAGAACCATGTATCATGGGGAACACTTTCAACATTCCACGGGTACTTTGTACCCCGTTGATATCATGTTCTTTTGCTCATGGATCCCGGCGGTGTGTAATAAAAGTGGAACTTGTAAGATCATGGAGTTTGTATATGTGTCAGAGAAACGCCTAGGCCGCTAGCCTAAGCCATGCCTAATCATGGTGTAAACTTGCAGCATAACCTTAATGATCATTCTATGAAGCATCCTCAATAAAAATCTATGCACATAGTAAAAAAAAGGTCCCTGAGATGCTCATTGTCTGCTTTCCTTGTCATTTTGATTATGGGATATCTCCTGTGTCATGTGCAAGGGGTACCCCGTTGGCGGTTCTCTATGATACATATGTACTTAGAATGACAAGAGCTTACTTGTGACTGAAGTTGAGTAGCATGAGGTCCGATACTCGTAAGTAAGGGGCATGAGACTTTAGCTTATAACTTGTCAAGCATATCCTCTTAGTTGTGTCACTTTAACCTTAACCATTTAAAGATGCTTATGATAGGGGCAATGAGAGCACAAAGCTAAAGAGTACCATACTTTCAGCATTTGGAAGCCTGTCAAACTATTAAAACCCTTTTTCATTTCCTTGTTGAGTCATCACCCATTCTATGAGCACTTTCTTGAGAGCATAGTTTTCAATCTTAGTATAATGTGCTTGTCTCAAAACTTGAGTATTTGTGTTATGACTTTGATGCTTGTATCTTTGATATCTTTACTTCTAGTCTTCATCTGAACTTCAGAGGTGCCTTGGCATTCACAATCAAAGGCAAGCGAGATACCACTCTATCATACCTCGTTATGAGCACTGTAATGGACCTTATGTTTATGTTTCATGCTACTTATTATTTTTGAGTTGGAATCTCTTCATAGCTTGCAATGACAATCAAGTAAACTTAGTTGCATGCTCCTTATTATGAATTGTCTAAGTAGTTGATCACATGCTGAGAATATATACATCATATGAAGCAAATGTGTTCGTGAAAGTTTCTTTTATCGCACTTAGTTTTCAACTGAATTGCTTAAGGACAAGCAATAAGCTAAGCTTGGGGGGAGTTGATACGTCCAAAACGTATCTACTTTCCCGAACACTTTTGCTATTGTTTTTCCTCTAATCTTGTGTGATTTGGATGCAACTAACACGAACTGACGTTGTTTTCAACAGAATTGCCTTGGTGTCTAGTTTTTGTCCAGAAAATTAACTATCAGGAAAAATCCCGGAAAATATGCGAAAAATCCTATTTCACCAGAAGACTCACGGAGCCAGAATACGAGACAGAGTGGGGCTGGGCCCAGGCCACACCACCTGGCAGCGCGGGCTAGGCCTGGCCGCGCCAGGGGGTGGTCTGGCCGCCCTAGACACCCCCTCGGTCTCCCTCTTCGCCTATAAGTTGCCTTCTGACCTAAAAACTCAGGGGTGGTTCGACGTTTTTCCAGAAAGAGTTCCGCTCCGCCACCACCACTAGATTCCGCGATTCGGAACCAGAAACTCCGTTCGGGCACCCTGCCGGGACAGGGAAATTGGAGGAGATCATCACCATCATCATCACCATCGCTTCTCCATCGACCATCCATGTTTCCCCCATCTATGAGTGAGTAATCCCCCGCTGTAGGCTATGGGGATGGTAGGGATTGGATGAGATCATTCATGTAATGGCATCGGATTGTTAGGGCATGGTGCCTAGTATCTACTATTAGTGCTTTTTGACTTTGTTGTGACTTGTTATGCATAATGCTTGTCACTAGGGCCCGAGTGCCATGATTTCAGATATGAACATGTTATTGATTCATTATGATAGTATTATTTATGGTCTTACCTGCAAGTTGTATACACACGTTGTTGTCCGGAACCAAAGGCCCCGAAGTGACAGAAATCGGGATAACCGGAGGGAATGGCTTTGATGTGAGGATCACATGTGTTCACGGAGTGTTAATGCTTTGCTCCGGTGCTCTATTAGAAGGAGCACCTTAATTGCCAGTAGTTCCCTTGAGGCCCCGGTACAAACGGGTTGGCAGGACAAAAGATGTTGTGCAAGTTCTCATTGCGAGCACGTATGACTATATATGGGACACATGCCTAGGATGATCTAGTACTTGGATGCTTGATCTTATTTATCTGCAATTGTCCCATGTTTTGATTGCCATGTGAATTGTCTTGTCCATGCAACGCCCGTCCATCCATCCCTATGCCTACCGCACTCGAATCCTACTGTTTACTGCTATTGTTACTACTGTGTTTACTTTACTACTGCTGCTACTTTACTATTCCTACTACAAAACTATTGCTACTGATAAACTATTGTGATCAAGATTGTTTCTAGGTGCAGCTGAATTGACAACTCAGTTGTTAAGGCTTATAAATATTCTTTGGGTCCCCTTGTGTTGAATTAATTAATTGGGTTTCACTTCCATCAAAAATACAGCGATACACCCCCTATACTTGTGGGTCATCAATAGGCACGGAAGTCTTGTAGCCACCTATCCCCAGCTTATGGTGATATTTCTTTCTCACAGCATTATTCTTATTTCTGACCTTTCTTTAGCTACTTATGATTTCTTGTACTCCAGAAATCTGTCCCAGTGATGCCGCTGCTTCTCTAGTGTGCAAGTGAATTCTAGAAACTTGTCTTCCTTGAGATATTCATTGTTTAATCTTTTCTTATAGTTATTGAACTGTTCGGCCATCTTCTTAAGAGCGAAATGCCTGACTTTGGACCTGACATGGGTATACCCTACAGGTACTCGAGCTTGGTATATATGGTCCAAATACGTGCAGGCCCACGGTGTCGCCAAGGCCCAAACGAGGGACTCGAGTAACCTACGGACTCTCGATTGCTTGAAGAACAAGAAGAAGTTAAAGATAGAAAGTTTGAAGGGGAAAAATCCTAACTTGTAACTGACTCGACCTACTACCCGAGACCTAGCCTATCTATATAAAGGCTAGGAGGGGCGGCGAGGAGGACACACGCAACCCTAGTTTCCACAACCCTCGCCAGATTACATCTACGCACCATTGTAACTGTCGATTCCTTCGATAATTCCACGAGCAGACAAGCAGGAGTAGGGACCTCTACGAGGCCTGAACCTGAGTAAATCTTTGTCCCAGTGCTTGTTTGCTAGACGATAGATGTCTCTAGTGCTCCCTCCTTTTCCAAAACCCAAGTCCATAACAATGGGCATTTATGAGTTAAACCCTCGTCAATTGGCGCCGTCTGGGGAACTGGGAGTGCTGATGTTGTGGCTTCTTCGGCCCCATCAACAGCGATCTACAACTCCGCAACAGCGGAGATTCGCCATCTATTCGGCGCGTTCGACTTCACCGTCCACACGCCGGCCACCCGCCCGGCCTTCGAGTCCTTGGGCGACGGAATCAGCCTGGCGATTGGGAACTTCCGCTTCCAAGTTGGTAAGATGGGCACGCTTCGGATGCCTGATCATCTGACAACACCGGCGATTGCCCCAGCATCATGGTTCCCTCCATCGATCGGCACCCTCAGCGAGCTCAACGCCCCGACGGCGGTCGAAAACACGACCAGCGACAGCAGTCGCGATTCCGATCTGAGCGATCTGGCCACTGAAGATGGAACCTACGGTTCCAGATCTGAGAGTTGTGAAAGCAACATCTTCCCCAATCAATTCATGTGCGCCGTCATCAACGCAGGCGACACCTCTGCCAATCGCGACAACGGTGGCAACCCTGGCAATGACACCGATCCACCCAACGCCGGTAACGGTGGCAATGGTGGCAACGGCAGTAACGGTGGCAATCGCGCCCCCGTCAACAACGTAGGAGCAGTCGAACCTCCCAGCATAATCAATGAGCAAACCGGCGAACGCGTCGTAATCAAGCTCAACGAGCAAGAGTGGGATCGCTGCCGCGAGGCATTACGAGGCACTCCTATACCCTTCGGGTCCCTGCAAGAACTGCTGATGGGCTACCACTGGCTCCTGAAGGAAGAATTCAAGCGCCAACTGCAAACAATCGCGCAACTTGAGGCGCATAAAAAGGCAGCGGACAAATCGAGCCTTCGTCGCGCTGGGCTCTCCTCCTACGAAGGATCCTCCTCAAGGGGCAACGAGTACCTCGCCAAGAAGAGGCAATCGCGGATGGCTCATCTTACCGAGCAAGAATGCATAGAAGCCGCGAAAGTCCTCGACTTCGGCTCTATGACAGTCGACACGAGGGGCAACGTGGTCCCCAGGACACCGCAGGCTGCGGTGACGGCAGCCACCATGTACCTCCTCAATAACCAGCCGCCAGCTAGAGATCCCTGAACTGCCATGCACCGATATACGATCGTGGGATTGGGATTAATTGAGGCCGACCTCGACAAGGAGCCAACACCAGACCCAAAAAAGGGCAAAGCACTAGCAAAGCGCCACTCCTCGCCCTCATCCAGTGACGACAATCACGACTTTTCTCAGCGCCACCGCTCAAGGCAACACGATCGTGACTACGATGGGCGCGACGACCTTACGCAGCGCAAGATCGACAAATCAAGGGCACGACGTGCTCGGTCGACTGACACGGAAGAAGAAGATGGGGAGCTCTGCGGCGCCAGATGCTTCAGTAGATCCATTAGGCAGAAGTGAATGCCAGGGTTTAAACTCCCGTCGGAGAAACCCGAAATTCGACGGTCTACAGGACCCCAAGATCTGGTTGGAGGACCACATCTCCTCTGTCAGACTCCATGGAGGCAGTCGAAGCACTGCCATGCAATGTTTGCAGCTACAGCTGCAGGGCGCCTCCCGAGCATGGCTCAATAACCTCCCACGCGGATCCATTCGCAGCTAGGATGAGCTGGTTTACAGCTTCGTGCGCAACTTTAAGCGCACGTACAAGCGGCCCGCATCAATTGAAGAGCTGAGATGCTGCCAGCAAAGATCTGGCGAATCACTGTGCTCCTACATCCAAAGGTGGTCCATCATCAAGAACTCCACGGAGAACATCTCGGAAGACCACGCGATTGATGCATTCAATGGTGGTGTCCGCCGCCTAGAAGTCAGGGAGGAGCTGGGCCGCTCAAAGCCCCAAACCATCGACCACCTGATGGAGATCGCGTATCGGTGGGCCGATGGAGAAGATTCGGTAAAGAATCACGCTCACTCCAACGAGGAGGCAGAACTCGAACGCAGACGCGATCGCCGAGGTAAGCGTCGCATGCGCATCTACGATGACTGCGACGACATCAACATGGTCGCGGCTGGCTACGCCGATAGACACGACGATAACTGCAACAGCGGATACCATAGCGGCGGATACCGCGACTCCAGGAAAAACCACGCAAGTATGGCAACGCCACACTCGCGATGAGGCACCCACGACCTCCATCGAGGACAAACTGTCTGGGCCATGCACGGTACACTTCTACATAGACAAGCATGATAGCAAGAGAAAGTCCAGCCACCTCCTCAAGGACTGCCGCGAGTTCCTCAAGCTACACGAGGGATTGGTTCGGATGAACCGCAATGCAGTCGAAAGAGGCTACGGAGCCGCTCCAAGCACCGTGGCACATGGTGCACCGCCACCACCACCTGGGCCACCCCCGAACGGAGCCGCACCGGACCAGCACCACGGAGGAGAACCGTACCCACGGGCCATGGGCACCATGATGATCCAAAAGGGACGCCCCTCCAACAGGGTGCAGAAGGCCATCACTCGCCAAGTCAACTTGGCCATGCACTCGCCACCATCCACCACTGAGTACCTCAGTGGAAGCGAGTCATGCATCACCTTCGACAAGCGTGACCACCCGCCTCAGATACCCCGTCCAGGTCACTGCCCCCTCGTACTCGAGGCGCAAATTGGAGGCTTCGACATGAGTCACGTCTTCATGGATGGCGGAAGCGGCATCAACCTCATATTCGCGAGTACCTTGCGGGCAATGAGAATCCCTCTAACCTGCCTGGAAGCATCGGACACTACGTTCCATGGCATCGTCCCAGGGAAAGGCGTATACCCCCTGGGCAAAATCAACCTCGGCGTCATCTTCGGCAGGCCGAAGAACTTCCGGCGCGAGCGCATTGACTTTGAGGTAGTCGACTGGCCCTCACAATACAACTACATCCTCGGGCATGTCACGTTTGCTAGGTTCATGGCAGTGCCCCACTACGCCTACCTGCAGATGAAAATGCTAGGTCCCAACGGCGTCATCACGATCAATAGGAGCTTTGAGTGATCTGACAGTTGCGGCAGGGAATTCAACAGAATCTCCCAGTCTTTCGGCATGAAGGAAGAACTCGCGAGATTGAAGGAGACGACAGACAACAGTCTGCCTCCCCTGAGCAGGCCAAGCTCACCTGATCTCTCCTTCGACTCATCTGTGCACACAAAGAAAGTGCAGGTCCATCCATCGGATCCCGCCAAGACGGACCTCATCGCCAACAACTTGAGTCCCGCATAGGAACTCGCGCTCATCGAATTCCTCCGTGAGCACTGGGACATTTTTGCCTGGTGTCCTGCGGACATGCCAGGAGTTCCCAGGGAATTCGCCGAGCACGCACTCAACGTCAACCTCGACGCAAGGCCAGTCAAGCAAACAATTAGGCGATTGTCTGAGCCACGAGCGCAGGCAGTTGGAATGGAGATCAACAGGCTCCTTGAGGCCAAGTTCATACGCAAGATCAAGGAAAGCACTTGGCTCGCCAACACGGTGCTGGTACCAAAAAAGGACACGGATATCCTACGGATGTGCGTGGACTTCACTTCTCTGAACAAGCACTGCCCAAAGGATCACTTCCCGCTGCCACGGATCGACCAGATCATCGACTCCACCGCGGGATGCGAGCGCCTCTGCTTCCTCGACGCCTACTCAGGCTATAATCAAATTCACATGAAGGAGAAAGATCGGGAGAAAACAGCATTTACAACACCCTTTGGTGTGTTCTGCTACAACACAATGCCCTTCGGGGTAAACAACGCGGGAGCCACCTACCAGCGGTGCATGCAGGCTTGCCTCAAGGAACAACTGGGTCGCAACATCCAAGTCTATGTCGACGACATAGTAATCAAGACCAAGGAGGAAGCCTCTCTAATCGACGATTTGCGCAAAACCTTCGCCAACCTCGACCGCTACCGTATCAAGCTCAATCCGGACAAATGCACCTTCGACGTACCATCCGGGCAGCTATTCGGGTATCTCATCTCCACGAGGGGAATCGACGCGAACCCGATGAAGATAAAAGCCATACTGGCCATGGAGAAACCGAAGAACATAAGAGGCATCCAACAACTGGCCGGACGATTCGCGGCCCTCAGTCGATTTATCAGTCGAATGGGTGAAAAGGCACTGCCCTTCTACCAGCTCCTCCGCAAAGCTAAAAATTCGAGTGGACCAATGAAGCGCAAGAAGCATTCGAAGCTCTCAAGCGCCTGCTATCCACTTCGCCAATGCTGGTGACTCCACGAGAAAGGGAACCACTGTTGATGTACATCTCCGCCACCAACCAGGTGGTTAGCAAAGTGCTCGTCGTCGAGCGGGCTGAGGAAAACAAGGTCCACGGCGTACAACGCCCGGTATACTACCTCAGCAAGGTCCTCACGCCAACAAAACAGTGGTACCCGCACTACCAGAAGCTGGCGTACGGCATCTTCATGACCTCTCGGCGACTGCGCCACTACTTCCAGGAACACCCAATCGTGGTAGTCAACGACGCCCCGTTGGGACATATCCTCAATAACCCCGACACCACGAGGCGAGTCGCGCTTTGGGGAATAGAGTTGTCTCCACGAGACATCACATATGAAAAGCGCGACACAATCAAGACGCAAGTTCTCCCCGACTTCCTCATACACTGGATGGATAACCAACTCCCGGACAAGCCAGATATGTCCTACCTCTAGACAATGCACTTTGATGGGTCCAAGCGGAAAGACGGAGCAGGCGCAGGTGTCATAATGACATCACCTCAAGGGGACAAGCTGAAGTATATCCTGTGAATGCAGTTCACAGCCTCAAACAACGAGGCTGAATACGAGGCCCTGTTGCACGGGATGAGGATGGCAAAAGCTTGCGGCGCCAAGAGGCTCATCATATATGGCGACTCCAAGCTGGTCGTCAACCAAACAATGCATGAGTGCGATGCACTGAACGACAACATGATCGCGTATCGCGACCTCTACGATACACTTGAAGGAGACTTCGATGGTTGCGAGCTGCGACACGTAGGTCGCGAAAGCAACGAAGAGGCGGACGCACTTGCCAACATAGGCTCTACCTGCGCCCCCATACCACCTGGGGTATTTCTCGAGCGCATATGCGAACGCTCCATCAAGCCAAAGGCCGCAGAGAAGAAAACAAGCACAGCAACGGACTCGGAGGCTACGCCACCCAATGAGCCAATGGCACTCGATGACTTGGAGCTGGACACCAGACTCGAAGGACCAATGAGTGTCATGATGATTGAACAATCATGGACGCAGCCGTACATCACGTACCTCCTCAGCAAGAGGCTACCGGACGATCCGACAGATGCAGGGCACATCGCGCAGCGATCCAAGGCATTCGTTGTTATCAACGGCGAACTGTATAAACACAGCATCACAGGAGTACTCCAACGATGCGTTTCCAAGGCCGATGGAAAAGCAGTTCTCCTCGACATCCATGAAGGGACCTGCGGGCACCACGCCGGCAGTCGCGCCCTCGTTGCCAAAGCTCTACGAGCTGGATTCTACTGGCCTATGGCGATGCGCGACGCCAAAGACATCGTCCAAAAATGCAACGCTTGCCAGCGATTCGCAAACAAGCCGCACGCACCGGGTGCAGAACTACGACCAATCCCATTGGCCTGGCCCTTCGTGCAATGGGGGCTCGACATGGTCGACAAACTTCCAAGGTCCTCGCGAGGAGGCTACGTCTACCTCTTGGTCGCATTCGACAAATTCACCAAGTGGATTGAGGCTATGCCAGTAACCAACCAATCAGGGCATAGCGCAGTCAAATTCTTTGTGTCTATCATCTACCGCTTCGGGGTGCCACACAGCATCATCACCGACAACGGGATGAACTTCACATCCAAGGAGTTCCAAGAATTCTGCGAGAACCTAGGAATAAACATCAGCTACGCCTCTGTAGCGCATCCACAGACCAACAGTCAGGTGGAAAAGGCAAACGGGCTCGTCTGCAGCGGCATCAAGAAGCGACTCCTCCGTCCACTCGAACAAGCCGCGGGTTGCTGGCCGGACGAACTACAATCCGTACTCTGGAGCCTACGTACAACCCCAAACAGCGCCACGGGCTACACGCCATTTTTTATGGTGCACGGAGCAGAGGCAGTGCTACCAGCCGAGGTACAGTACAAGGCGCCGTGCGTGGTTGCTTACAGCAAACAAGAGTCATCCCTCGCACTCGAAGACTCCTTCGACCTCCTTGACGAAGCAAGGGAAATCGCCGCGGAAAGATCAATGATCTACCAGCAGAACCTGCGCAACTACCACAGTAGGAGGCTTTGCCCCAGATCCTTCGTCGAAGGCGACCTGGTCCTACGACTGAAGCAGCAGGGGCATCTCAAGCTCGAGTCCCCCTGGGAAGGACCGTATGTGATTACAGAAGTAATCCCAGGTGGCGCCTATCGCCTTCAAGATTTAGAGACAGGAGTTGCATACTCCAACCCCTGGAACATCGCACAACTGCGACGCTTCTACCCCTAGTCGCTTTTTTACTTTTCAATCGCAAATAAGGCTACTCAGCCAAGGCTACTTAGCCACACATTGTACCTCGCGCTGTTCTTCGAATAAATAAAAGCTAAGTGCCCCGAAACTCCGTGTTCTCCTTCACTTTGTCAATTTATGTACTCGGGGGCTGCGCCACCCTATACACATCTGTTATTCGAACCAAAACGCGATATCCTGAGTAGCTGGTACATCAATCGAACCCCTTAACACAACCTCAACCTAGCTGCAACGCACCTGACAGGTTGACAAAGGGACTGAGATAAAACATGGCCAGGCTAAAGAAAAGGACTCGCATAGTGCAACGCACCTCATGCTAACAAAGCTCTTTGTACACATTTGACAATAAATTATCTACGACATCTATACGAACTTTACAACACAAGTACACTTATGTGCAGGATACAAATTAGGCTACTACTGCAGCAGGAGAACGTTGGTTTGTTCCTCAAAGAAGTCGTCAATCTCTTCTGCTGGGCGATCCACCGCCTGGTAGTGCGGCACCGTATTCCAAGAAGAACCTGCTGGTGGTGCAGGCGGCCCAGACGCAATTGCTGCAACATCCACGTCAGGCCTGTGCAATCGCACCATTGACAGAGTAGCCTTGGCACCAGCCACCAACTATTGCCTCACGCATTCGCGAACTGCGGACATATCTTGAAACCTGGCTAGGAGGGCCAGCAAGCTTGATGGGGTATCATCCAGCGGGAACATCGCCCAATAAATGCTCTTCAGGCATGACTGCGACTTCTTCAGAAAGAGCAGCACCCGCGATGCATCATCCTGCAGGGTCGCCAGCATAGTCGCACGATCATGATCTACCCAGAAGTATCCACTATCTTGAAGTTGCTCCTGGGTGAGATCATGCAGGCGAATAGCAATTCTATCTTTCTCCTCCTACGGATGACACGCGCTAACAACTACACGAAGGAGCATCAGCAGCATGAGTACAACGTACCACTGCGAGTGAATACAAAGAAAAGATGAGAACAAGCAAACTAACACTTGAATTGGTCGCCTAGCTGCGTCACCTCGCCAAGCAGATATTGCTCTCGGGCGGCGGCTTTTTCCGCTTTCGACTTCCACACGTCCGCGCTACCGCGGAGCACCGGCAACTCACGTTCCAGCCGCTTCACGCGATCACGCAGTCGCGAAAGCAAGGACAGCTCATCTACCCTGGAGCGCGACGGTGCCACCGTATCATCAAGAGTTGGCGAGTCCTGGATCCCCCTCACAGGATCACTTGATGTACCCTACCACAAGTCAAGATAGAAGCAAATAAGATGACCAACTCAAAACAAAGACAAAAGGGTCAGATGCATTCAAGACCAGCATAAGTATCAGCAGATATAGTCACCAGGAGGCATGTTCTTAAACAAAAGGACATAAACTAATCAACTATTACAAAGCTAACTAAGGAGCAGCTGGCTTCTTCGACTTCGACGGCTTCGGGGGCTTCATCAAGTCCGTGGCAGTATCAGACGCCACTGACTTTCCGCCGGCCCCTGAGGCCGAAGCTTTCGCCGCCTTCTTGGCACGTTGGAGCTCCTTAGAGTACTTCGCAACAGTATTTATCAAGTGATGCCCATATTTGCCACAGGAAGTCGCAAAAGGAGCGAAGACTACCTGCTGACCGTCCGTGCGGAAGGATCGATCTCGACTCCGTGGGCCTGCACCATGGTGAGTGACATGGACGCGCCAGCCGTGCGGAGTGAGTTCTTATAGCTGGAAGGCACACCCCCGGCGAGTTACTCCACCAGCTCGTCCATATTATCGATCAGCTCCGCCTTAGGCATCAACTCCTCCCGGAGGCGACTGAGGGCGCCCTTGGCCTTGGAAAGTGTATCCTGGACGGCGGCGCTATGGTCCTCGACTGCAGCCAGCGCACCCCGCTAGAGCGTCATCACGACGAAGGGCATGCGGGTCAAAGCTCAAATCGCCAGCATTTGTACATAAACCCACACATGGACCAAAAAACATCAGCGTCACCAGCAAAAACACTAGAAGCAGAGAAGGACAAACAATATCCACAAGCAACAGTACTTAAGAGAGCCTTGGCGACTGAGAATAGTTGTTCCTCGAACAAGTTTTCTCTGGCCGCAAAGGAGGCACGCAGATCCTCTTCACGCTTCTGCGCCTCGTCACGCACTGCGATTGCCTCATCGCGACCCTTCACAGCCGCGGCAAGTGCCTTCTCCAAGGTGGCGGCGTCATGCAATAAGGCATTATGTTCAGCTAGACGACAAGCAAAAGTTGATTATCTGTCGACTATATCAAAAGAAGAAGACGAAGAAGAATAAGTGTAGAACACTCACTTTCAACCACGCGGTGACGCGTCTCCAGCATTGCATACTGGCGGCCCATCGTCATCACTTGTTCTGCCAAGTGCGCGGCTTCCTTCACAAGGAGCTGTAGCATAACCAAGGAATCAGCAGAGGCAACAGATAACATCGATTGTAACATTAAAACAAAGAAAAGTTATACTTACATGGTCCTCCAGTGACTCCGAAGATGTTTGATGTGCCGTCATCCGGGCAACCATTCGATGCTCCCCTGCGTGAGGAGAGCTGGAAGAGTTATGCCCGGAGTGGGCCGCCAATGGAGGGGAAGGAGCACGCTCGACCTCTTTCTTGGCCTTTGGTCGCGACTCCTGATTCCTTCAAAAATTCGACGTTGCCAGAAGATGACGATGCCTCTTGACTACAAAACAAAACCCACATTGAGAAAGGGCAAAACTCCGGGACAAGCCAACAAGAAGAAAACAGAGAAGAACAAATGAATTAGGAAACCTACCAGTCAAACTTGTCAAAATCAAATGTGGCCTCCACCGACTCTGACGAAGACTCCTTGGGCAATCGCATCTTCTTGCGAGAAGATGGTGCCCCAGCCCTCACAGGAACGGCAGGAATTGGCGACTCCGCACCAACGCCCGTACCTTCCGGAGTCGAAGGAGACGACACGTCGGAATCCTCGCTGCGCGGACACTTGCGAGTATCCGGACTATCAGACTCGGGGGCTTCCTCCTCCACATCAGAAGGGACAGTCGACTCAGACTCATCCTCTTCCAAGGCTTCGTGAGGAATAATCCCCTCAGGGAGAGTGGGCATACAAGGCGACACCGCCCAATCCTGCATACAGACAACAAAAATCAGCAAAAAACAAGTAAGAAACAGATAAGCAATCGACAAAATAAGCTACTGCGTAGCACAACTATACCTCAGGAGGAGGATTTGAAGCATCAAAGGGAGGAACAATTGGCTCACTAGGAAGCACATCCTTGCCGGTGTACTTCGTGACCAATCGAACCCTCTTGTCTACCTCACTCGCGGACATGCCATTGGTAGACACGCGAGTGGCATCATCAGCGCTAGCCCATTGAAACATGGGGTGGACTCTGGCTTGCAGGGGCTGGATGCCACGGCGCAGCCAAGTTCGGGTGAGAGTGCAGCCTCCCTCCTCTTTGCCTATGCGACTCTCGAGGTCGCAGACGCGTTGATACAGCACGTCTGTCTCCGCGAGCTCGCTAGGCATAACTACGTTCTTCCAGGAGCGCATCCTCCTGCACGGCGCCGCGGGATCGAAGGGCGCAAGTCCAAAATGCTCACCCTTGGCCTTCTGATCGCGGATGTAAAACCATTTATCCCTCCACCCTTGGACGGACTTTGTGAGCTTGATGTCGAAGTAGGTGGAGGATGGGTTGACGTGGATTTGGCAACCACCTACATCGTAAACTAAAGAGCCAGATGCAGACTGGCGCTTCAATTTGAAGATGCGCTTGAAAAGGCCGAAGTGTGGCTCGATTCCGAGCCAGCACTCGCAAAGTGTGATGAAGCAAGAGATGTGGACGATCGAATTTGGGGACAGCTGATGGAGCTGGAGCCCGTAGAAACAAACAAGACCCCTAAAGAAGGGGTGAAGAGGCAAGGAGAGACCGCGAATGATGAATGCAAGAAACATCACTCGAAACCCAGCGGGAGGAGCAGGAATGGTCTCACCGCTAGGGACACGCGCGTCGGCGACTGCAGCAGACAGCACTCCGTCTTGGCGAATAAGACAGAGATCCGAGGCCTTGATGACGGAAGGGCGCCAGGCATCATTCGTGACGCGGGTGCCCACGACCTTCTTCTTCCTGCCGTCGGCGGTGTTTGTGCCCGCAGCAGCGGAGCCTCCCTTCTTCTTCGCCGTGACAACGGTGGCCGCGGAATCAGCAGCAGCGCCTCCCTTCTTCTTCCCCATTGCGCGACGGCGGTGAGAACGGAGGAAGTAGCTGGGGAAGATATGGAGCTGGTCCAGCGCTGCAACAAGAAAGAGCGCAAGGAAACAGAGAGCAACAGCAATGGCGATGGTAGCAAGGATGAATGAGAACATATGGGAAAATTACCGTCGTAGCGCCGCTACTTAACCCCTGGAAAATGCAATCCAACGTCTCAGAAAAACCCTACCGGACGCGTGGCACACATCGTGTTGGACACGTGGAGAAGGGGAAGCGCGAACCGTCCCTCCACTACTCCCATTACGCACGAAAATCGAGGAGGCGCAGTTAAAATAAAGATTACGCACGCCCAGTCAAATCAAAGTCAGAAAGTAGGACCCACTGCTCGTCACGTCCCGTCAAACTCGCTCACGCGAGCAACTGAGGTCATACAAGCGTCAGCACTGACGTCATCAAAGCTACGCAGTAAAAAACTTCGACTACTTTAGTCCTTGCTGGAGTCTTCGACTCCACCAGCACTCGGGGGCTACTCCCATAGGGAGCGCTAACCGTGCACCCTACGATTTTCTTTTTTTTCAGGAACAAGGACAATCAGAAGCAAACCAAGGCCATTTGAAATATGATTCGATTATGGACATGGGTTACTCCCATAGGGAGCGCTGGAAAAATTCGACTGAAACAAGCAACCAAAGGATGACAGCAGTCACAAAAGTTCTTTAGTCCCTGCCTGAGTCTTCGACTCAACCAGGCACTCGGGGGCTACTCCCATAGGGAGCGCTGGTCGCGCACACTATGATTATTTATACAGAAAATTGTGTGTTGATAACATCTGCACTGGAAGCTCATGGCGACACCGCCTCATAATTTTCTCTACAAAGAGACTCTGTCTCCTGGGTCACCCGAATCGTCTCCGCGATGATAAAATTCAGATGTCGCGCTTACAGCGTGAAGGTAAGACCTGAATAAGGCCTGGCAACGCATTCAGCTGCGCACTACCAGAAATGTATCCGTGCCTACAGGTACGATGAACATGCCTTGACGGACGCGTCGAGTGCTCACACCCATATAACTGGAATTCGACTCCTATAAGACCTCCGTGGCCTAAGTCGAATTACGCCAGCACTTTTCCGGATTCGAGTCCGGGGACTCGAGTTCGAGTAGATTGCGTTGTTTCACCCTAAGGTGGTTAACTGGTACCGATACTTCGGTTATATCAGGCACGTATGTCAACAATCCCTATGACACAAATAAAAGCAGTCGAAATGCACTCGTTCAGGCACTCGAAGACTTCAAGAAGTCCCTAGTCGAATCTGCGATTCCACTAGACACTCGGGGGCTACTGACATGGGTATACCCTATAGGTACTCGAGCTTGGTATATACGGTCCAAATACATGCAGGCCCACGGTGTCGCCAAGGCCCAAACGAGGGACTCGAGTAACCTACGGACTCTCGATTTCTTGAAGAACAAGAAGAAGTTAAAGATAGAAAGTTTGAAGGGGAAAAACCCTAACTTGTAACCGACTCGACCTGCTACCCGAGACCTAGCCTATCTATATAAAGGCTAGGAGGGGGAGGCGAGGAGGACACACGCAACCCTAGTTTCCACAACCCTCGCCAGATTACATCTGTGCACCATTGTAACTTTCAATTCCTTCGATAATTCCACGAGCAGACAAGCAGGAGTAGGGACCTCTACGAGGCATGAACCTGAGTAAATCTGTGTCCCCTGTGTGCTTGTTTGCTAGCCGATAGATGTCTCCAGCGCTCCCTCCTTCTGCAAAACCCAAGTCCATAACAATGGGCATTGATGAGTTAAACCCTCGTCAGGACCTCATGGATTTTGTGAGATCATCAGACTCCAAGACCGGTAGGGTGAAATGTGAAATGAGCTTCTCCCAAAGCATGTATTTGTGTCTGTCCTCGACAAAACTAATAGGGTTTCCATCTTTCTTTGTTGGATTATTCCAATAGGGAATGTTGATCGAGACTTCGCCCTAACAATAACTCCACATTGATGCACAAATGTATTTGCATTATTTATGGGAAACAACGGTTTGCCATCTGGAGAGACGTCCTCAATTGTGAGATGCGCATCGACGGCCATCCCTTTGGTCGGGCTTCGCTTAGTTTTACCAGATTGGGTCAATGTGGAGGTCTAAAATAAGAAACATTCGTTAATATATATACACAAATCAATTAATGCATCTATCTAGTGACCAGAAGAGGTTTAATATACCTCGCCAGAATTTTTAAGGTTGGTCCTTCATTTTGTGAGCCGTCATCGCAATCAAATTTGAGCTTCGTCTCTTTGTTCTATCTCCAATCCCTCAGCGGACTCATTCAGAAACTGTGAGCCATCTTCTGATCCACCGTATTCTGCTCCAACCTGATATGCTCCACCAACAGGATGCCATATTGTGTGGAACTAATCCTTTTCACCTACTCTGTCGTTGAAGTCTATAGAACAACTGCTATGAAATAATGTGCATATGATCAGTAATAAAATTAAAAATATACCATATCACAACAACAAAGTACTAATAACAATAATACATCTCAAACAATCCATCTAATGCAACAGTAATATCAGATAATATCACTAATACATCTTGCTCAATCAAACTGGACGTCGACTCCCGGGTCCTGAGCCGTGGGCGGTGAACACCCAAAGATAAGGAACCATCCCAAGAGCAAAGCTCGGGTGATATCCCTGAAGAAACTGCTAGGTATTGGAGAACCTGACATCCCAACGCAACCATATAGTGAAGGATTTGCTCGTCCTCCTCCCTAACACAATTTTGTACCACCTCTAAGGGGGTCGGCTCTCTCTACACTGATAGTGGACCACGCGACCGCCACCAAAGAACCTCCAGGTCGACGACGAGAAACGAATTCCTCACCAAGCTACGCATCCCGGAAGGTAGAACCTCCCAGTGTCAGCCCGGCGGAGCCCAGTCCTTCGTTGTTGCCACCGAATCGATGACGAGGATGCGGGATGGGCATCACCGTTGATAACAAATTCCTACGTGTGTGCTTGCTCCAAGTTGATGTAACAAATCAAAATAAAATCAAATTTGTACTAAATAGTCCCTAACTAAATAATCCTAAGAAAATAATTCTATTTTCTATTTTTCCACACTTCTCTATTTCTATTTCTATCTCTATTTTCTATTTCGCCTATTTTCATTTCTATCTCTATCTTCTATTTCTATTTCTAAATCCTATTTTTTGTAAGCAATAATCCTAAATAATCCTATTTCTCTTTTCTTAGCAATAATCATATTTTATATTTCCTATTTATTCTATTTCTATTGTAAATCCCTAAATCCTACTTCTAAAATCCCTAAATCTAGACTTCTTACTTATAATTAAAATCCCTAAACTAATTAACTAATAACTAAGAAAATAACTAATAATTAACTAAGAACATAACTGATTAACTAATAACTAAGTAAATAACTCACCTAGGTCCACGCAGGCTCCACGCAGCCACAGGGGCGCGCGTGGTGGTGGCGACGGAGACAAGACGGTGGCTAGGGAGGGCGCGGTGGCAGCAACGAAGACGGTGCAGAGGCACGTCAAGATCCACGCAGGCTCCACGCAGCCATGGGAGGGGATCTGTGGGGGCGACAATGGGCATGGCGACGGGGATGATGGCAGGCGCGGCGACGGCGAGCTCCACTGGTGAGTGCGGCGCGCGGCAGGCTGGCGGTGTCTAATGATTTCCTCCAAGGTGGGGAGGACGGGGATGGGCGTAGCTTATATAGCCCCCACTTTAGTCCTGGTTCGTGGTATCAACCGAGACTAAAGGGTACCCTTTAGTTAATGTTGGTATTACGAACCAGGACTAAAGGTTCCTTTAGTCCTAGTTGATACCTTGAACCGGGACTAAAGGTTTTTGTGCCTAGCGTGGCGCACGATACCCCCTTTAGTCGCGGTTCGTGGGTTGGGCCATGACTAAAGGTACCACAAAAAGTGTGGGTCGTCTAAAATTTTGACATTATCGAATCTAGTAATAATGACTACAAGTGCATAGATCTATTGTAGCTAGTTTTGAAGTGAACATATCGAATCCACAAAGAGCTATTGGTAAAGGTATTTATGCCCTTGTTACTCTCTACCAAAGGATACTTATAAGCTTGCCTTTGATCTCAAGCAAAGGGTGTTTGAAAGGTTTATGGTTGTTTGCAAAAATTAATTAAAACAAGTAAAATTTTGTATGAAAGCATGGTTGAACTCAATAGGGCTAAAATGTTCTCGGAGATGTAGGATACACCACTATCATAGTATTATTTTTATATGTAATCAAGATAAGATACTCCTTGTGTCATGAGATGTGTGAGAGCTCCATAATAAGATGTTCACTGCAAGGCTCATAGGAGGCAACTTTGTTAAGCTAAGAGTGAGGTCACCTCTAAATAACCACTATGATATCTGAGAGAAGTCACCCATGCAGACCATCGTAATTAAGGGTTTCCCCATGGATATCGTAATTAGCTAAGGGAGTCCCTCTTTAATCCTCCTTTGACCGTGTAGCTCACGAGCCGGCGCCAACCTATGATGGGGCCATTCCGGGTACTCTTCCAAGACACGTCCAAAGGATTTGTCCCTCCCTTTAGTCCCAAGGGAAAATGATATGTGGTTGACTACACATACCATCTAAAGAGAGAGATCAAACACAAATCATAATTATATCATAGACGGGCAAGTCATATGGACACAAGAATACATCATCTTTATTACGAATTCATAATAGTGCTAGGGTTTCTCCCTCTCCCCAAGAACAAGGGAACTACTCACTCATGGAAACAATCAACAACATCATCATAATCAAATGAATGGATAAAAGTACGGAGGTAGATCTAATACAAACCACAATTAAATCTGGAATTACAACAAGATCTAATAGATGAAAGATGAGGGTAATGGTGATGATGGAGATGCAGCAGTTGATGATGAAGGGGATTGTGCGTTGTCCTCCAATGATCCGTGAAGCGGCTAGGATTTTTGTCCAGCCAAGTTCCTCCTTCAGATCCCTTTCAGATGTGTTTTTTCATGGTTTCTGGTGGCTGTGAATGTCGGATCTCTCTCTCTCTCAACTTTGCCAGGAGAAAGTATTTGACGAGGCGGTCACGATGGCACTTGGTACGGGCAAACGGTACAGAAGGGCTCCGCCCGTACCACCAGTCATTATCAGTACTGATTGCTTCTCCTCGCTTGGTATTCTCCCGGGTGCGAAGGTAAATCCATAAAATGACTTTTATCACTTAGAAATATTATATAATTGCACAATATGACAGTTCCAATTGATATGTTCATATAGGACTCAATAATTTGGGATCTTGTTAAAACAAGAACAAAATGGCGTGTGCACACGCGATGAAATTCAAAGTTCCCTACTCTATTTATTTAAAACCAAAAGTTAAAAATGCTTTAATTTTGGACTCATCGGGCACCATTTTTAAACATTTAAACATTTGAATTAAGGGATTTCTATTTTACCCTCAGTTCGTTAGTTGTACTCAGTTTTCCCCAGCTGCTTAGTTTTTGCTCACTTTTGCCCATCTCCTTGTACGAAACTGTAACATCCCAAATTTTATAATTTCAGATGTTACTAGTAAGCATGCATCATATCATTGCATCATGGCATCACCTATCGAAAAATTTGCATCAGGCAATTCTCAAACCCCATAGTCACTTACAGACAAAAGGAGGGTAAAACCTTTTTAACCATCAAAACCTTTGCAAAAGTGTTATTTTATAATCCTATCCTAACCCTCTTTTTTTTACAAAATTTTAGAGACCAATTTCGTCTAATTTGGAGTTCGTATGCAAAAGATATAAAGAAAATACCAAAATAGAAAAAGAAAAAAAAAGAAAATGGGCCGCCGGCCGGCCCACCTCAGCCGACCGAACCAGCCATCGTACGGGATCGATCCCACCTCCGCTTTAAAAGCGTGCAAAAATCTGTTTTCTAAACCTATCTCTATTCAAACACTTATAACTTTTTATCTACAACTCCGAATTGACTTCCGTTTGTTTCTACTTGTTCCCTACTCCAAGATCTATCTTCCCAGCATCATAAAAGCCTAAGTAATCCATCGGAGCCACAGCTATAACACTTCTCCTTCCCGAAATCCTGAATCTCCACCCCACCGAATCGTATTTCGCTTCTAAACCCATCTAAACTTCGTCGGCTGCCTTTGGCTTCAACACAAAAGTTGTAGATCTCGTCGAAATCTTTCAATTCCGACAAACCTCACCTCTTTTCATCCACCACAGCCGGAGAATTTCGCAACGCAATATTTCAGATCTGATGGCGTAATTCCAAGATCTACTCGCGCTCGTTTCTTGGAATCCAAATCCCTTTGGTGAAAAGGTAGATCTAATCATCCTCCACAACTTTCATGTTCAAAGTTTTTCGTTTTGGCCTACGGTTTTATCTCTTTAACACAGATCTACTTCTAGTCCCTTGTTAGGCAAAATCGGGTCTATTTTGAGCCAACTTCTCTTCTAGCCACCGGATCTCATCCCGACGGTCGAGATTCAATCGTCCCGATCAGTTGCCTCGTCACCGCCACGTCGTCGTCAGGTCAGCATCTAGTCCCAGTCAACCTATCCAGTCAGCGGAATATTCTCTGGAATATTCCATTCGAATTTAAAATTGCAGATTATAGCTGTAATCTTGTAAAATTCATAGAAATTAGATTATTAGTCCAAAAATTGCTTATAATATACCGTTGGATTCATATTTTCGAGTAGAACACAGATCTACAATAATATTACTATTTTGCCACGGCAATCTTGCAGTAGAGTTAAAAGTTTAGATTAGAGTATTTTAATTCTAGAAAATTATCTGTAACTCCGTTTTAGTTGATTCTTGTTGCGTTGGCCTTGTTTTGACAATACCTTCTGTAGAAAATTATCATATCTTGCTTAGGGTGTTTAGATCTGTTTCGAGATAGATTAGAGTTGTAGATCTAGTTTCAAGCCTGGTTAATTAGGGTTTTATCCAAAATACCTAAAATCTGTGGGAAATCGATTCTAATGACATCCCCAACTCAACAACACCCCTGGTTAAGACCCTTGGCCGAAATCAAACCCACCCTTGCATATTACCATGTTGCATGCATGCATATTTGACTTCGTGACTTGTTTTGTGCAAATTGTGATTGGATCCTTGTTTGCTTCGTTAGATTGCTCGGAGTGCGCTGAGGAGTATTGTTGTGTAGATTGCTACTCGGATCAAGACAAGTTACACCACTTGTTCATGTTATGTCCCAGTTTTTGACTATGCATGTTTTACTCTTCAAAATCTTGTAGTATGCATGTGTAGGTCTTTAGTAGCTTTCTTATTACTATTTTTGCAAGTGCGGTTTTGTAGTATGCCATGAGTAGCTTTATACTGAGGATTTTCCGTCCTAATAGGTTCCCCCTGTTTTGCTAAGTATTGCTTGCTATGCTATATATATATCAAATACCGTTGGGAGGGTTCGAAAGACTCAAGAATTTTCTAAGTATGATAGCTCTCTCGAGCGAACTTTCTTCTCCAAAACCCCTTCAAAATAAAACTAAGTTTTCTTCTGGGCGGAATGGTTGTCGGGAAAACGAGTGAGATTTTGGTGGAGGACGGCCGCCCAGGAATCAAAGAAGTCTGCCATGTTTCAGAATTCAGAAGCTTCCCGTGCAACCACAATACATATGGGCTCTGTCTTGGCTTAGTACTTAGTGGGAAACCTCACCGGGGTACCAACATTTGGAGGTTCTTGGCACGGTTGGATCCAGCTGGTAGAGGGGCTACTAAGGGAAGGCTTCGCCATGGTCTTGTCTGTAAAAGGACTTGATCGTGGATTGTGGGGAAAGTGCACAACCTCTCGAGAGTATTGCAATCTGGTCGATCAGCCGAGTTCACGGAAAAGAACATTTTGAACATCTGAAGGATGGAGCCTCTGAAAGATCTTCCTCTCTCTTTTCAAACAAAAGTTTTTCAAACCCTATGGCGTGCGTAATATCGCTAATAGGTGGGAATTTGGGAACTTGGTGTGTCATATCCAAGTAACTTGGTGCGTAATATCCAAGTGTCACCTGGTGTGTAATATCCAAGTGTTAGGTTGATTGGGCACTTGGTGAGTAATATCCTCGTGTTCCATTTGACCCTATACTATTTATCGAAGTTTACAAAGTAGGGAAAACTTTCTTCCTCTTTTCTCATTACTTTGATAAAATTGGCTTTACGCAAATAAACCCCAAAGCCTACTCTAGCCTTGCATGTAGAGTTAGTCTTGTTCCTTCCTTGGTGTAATTTGCCAATACATTCAAAGTATTGACCCAACTTGTTGGCTGCACGTCTTATGTGCAGAATCCGAAGATTGAAAGGTGCGTAGGGATCGCGGGTCTTCACGCAGCTAGCCTGAGGCGTTGATGGACTCAAGTTTTATTTAGTTTCCGCTGTTTTATTTGAGCTGCTATAAGCTATGCAAGTTGTAATAATTATACTCTGGATTATTCGTGTAATAATGACTTGTGTTTTACATGATATTCATCGACTGTGAAGTGCTAGCTATTGATCCAGGGACTAGCATGTTAATCACAGGGACTTAGGATCTTTACCGATCCGAGGTCGCAACAGAAACTCTCACATGGTCTGAAACTCTCCGTCCGTCAGCCTTGCCATTATATGTTGACAACTGGGGCCGTGTTCAGTCGGGTCCCTGTAGTGGACCCTCGCCGTTACATGCTGATGAGTAGGGTCATGTTCTGTCGGGTCCCGTTGTGTACCCTTGTCGTTACATGCTGAACAAGTGGGGACGCGTTCAGTCGGTTCCCATAGTGGACACCTCTCTCAACTTATCCAGATCAACATCGGACCCACGGCTTATCCACGTGAGCACCGAGCCCATAGCTTATCCACATGAGCGCCGGACCCATAGCTTATCTAGGTTGGCGTTGCAAGATGGGACCCCGAGCCAGCCCCGTGCCCGTGCCCTTTGTCTGGCTTCATTTCCATATAGTGAAATGTAATGCATATACAAAAATTATACACCTTTGAACTCTTTTAAATCGCACTTAGGACATGATAATGTTGTGCTAATAAAATCCTGATCATTTATCATTTCCATGGACTGAAATATAATGCATAAACTTGCGTATACGAAAATTATACACCTTTGAACTCTTTGAAATTGCACTTAATACGTGATAATGTCGTGCTAAGGAAATCTTGAGAGATTATCATTTTCTCCCCCATTTTCATAGAGTGGAATGTAATGCATAAACTTGCATATATGAAGTTTATACACCTTTGAACTCTTTGAAATCGCACTTAATACGTGATAATGTTGTGCTAAGAAAATCTTGAGAGATTATTATTTTCATAGAGTGGAATATAATGCATAAATTTGCATATAGAAAAATTATACACCTTTGAACTCATTGAAATCACACTTAATATGTGATAATGTTGTGCTAAGAAAATCTTGAGAGATTATCATTTTCATATAGTGGAATGTAATGCATAAACTGGGATATACGAAAATTATACACCTTTGGACTCTTTGAAATTGCACTTAGGTCATGATAATGTTGTGCTAATAAAGTCCTGATCATTTATCATTTCCATGGAGTGAAATATAATGCATAAACTTGCGTATACAAAAAATATAAACCTTTGAACACTATGAAATCACACTTAATAACGAGGTAATGATGTGCTAGCAAAATTTTGCGGGATTATCATTTTCTCCCCCCATTTTCATAGAGTGGAATGTAATGTATAAACTTGCATATACGAAAATTATTCACATTTGAACTCTTTGAAATCACACTTAATACATGATAATATTGTGCTAATAAAATCTTGAGAGATTATCATTTTCATAAAGTGGAATGTAATGCACAAATTGTACACCTTTCAACACGTTCCCTTCAAATTATATTCAAGTTCATTTGTTTATGGAGTTAAAGTATCGGTGGCAAACTCGTTATTTTGCATGGATAGAGGGGTGCCTCCGACAGATATAGGGGTTATCCTGTCTGCTAGATCACAAAGGATCAACAGTTGGTGGGCACGATCTACGTGACAACTGTCTCAACCAATCAGAGCATACCAGCAAAGATGAGCACATGTGCGAGAGGTTGATACTAAGAGAGGGGAAACTGAGTGGAACTTATGAACCAAGGGCAAAACTGAGTAGAACTTAAAAACCAAGGGCAAGACTGACAAAGAGATTCAAATAGAAAATATTTAAAAAATGGAAAATGCGTCTTTTATACAATAAAATACATCTTGGCATACATCAAACTATTTGCAATTCAAATATACACCGGTTTGATAATTATTGCCTTATTCAGACAAACTATGTTTTGGGGAGGGATGTTTTGGGAAGAGGCTTAAGTAGAAAGCCATGAACCTTCATATATAGTAGGTGATTTGAGAAGTGGTGATTTAGGTTAAAACTTAATTTATATACATTTCATATGGTGTCAGGTCACATAATAAGACTCCCTGGGTAGATACCACTATGTTTTACTCTTTTGAATTTGGTGTGCATAAAATGATTCAATTAGCTAGCTAAACCTATTCTTTACTCTCTGTTGACCAGCCACCGGAGATTAAAACTGAGTATATTGCACACGACAGTGTTAGTACTGGAGGACAAAACTGAGTACAACCAAACTGCCAGTGTTACATTCGAGGGCAAAATTGAGCACAACTAAGTCGCCAGCGTTAGACACGAGGGAAAAAATGTGACTCATGGTACGCGCATGTGATGCACGAGGCGGTAGCGGACATGTGTGGCCATGCACGGTGTAGTAGCGTACGCGGTTACGCGGTGCATAGTGGTGCAACGAAACGTTGCTTGCCTTCTCCTTTAATAGAGGCCTCCTCACTCTCACTCATCACTCACTCGCTCACTCAACCGTCTCTACTATCCCATCACCTTCTGAAAACCCCCAAGAAAACCCCAACCACGTCGGCGATGGAGAAGAACAACATGATGGCCATCAGCGCCTCCAAGGCCACCGGCGTGGAGGCCCTCGTCCCCGTGCAAGCCCCCGTCCAGGAATCGAAGGCAGCCGCCGACCCCGTCCCTGCATCCGCCATAGCTGCCGGCGCGGAGGCCCCCGCCGGTCTCGGGCAGATCCCGCTCGGCTGGACCCCCTACGAGGAGGTTGATTACATAAGGCCAGAGAACCCCTACGACACTACCATCGTTGAACCATGGTCGGAGGTAACCAGGGTTTTCTCCCCTTCCCTTGTTTTCCCCACGTGGCCACCGACGAGGAGGTTTGTGATTTGGGGAATAATTAGGAGATCTCAATCAGTTAATTTACGCAAATAATCAATCCCGATAATCAAAGTATCTCAATCATGTACTTATTGCACTCTACTGTTTTTTTCCAACAGGAGGATAGAAGCGACGTCTACAGCAACGACGAGTCCAAGGACACCAAGACTCGTCATGTGCTGAGGAGGCTGAAGTCCGGCCAGTACAAAAAATTCTTCACCGGCGACATCTACAGGTGCCCCTTCTGCCCCACCAGGAGGCTCCGCTCCACGGACTTCAACTCCCTCATGAAGCATAACGAGGACGTGAGGACCTGCGGCGAGTCCGTGAATGTCCACGGCTTTAGAGCCAAGCACCAGGCACTCGACCTTCACCTCCGCAACCTCAAGAAGGTGGCTATCAAGGAGGGTCGCATGCCACCGATCAAGCCCAAGGCGCCTAAGGTCAAGGGACTGGGCAGCAAGAAGTGGAGGAGGCGCTAGAGGAAGGAGGCGGAGGCCATGAGGGGCCACTAATCTTGTGTTGCTGCTGCTGCTGTAAAGCAGCTTCTTTTGTCTTGTCTGTGTTGAACTTGTCCGCTGCTACTGCTGAGCAGCCTAATTGTCAAACCTCATTAAGTACCGTACTATATAACCTATATTAGCTGCTTTATCTACACCTGCTCTGTTTACTGAATTTATTTATGGTGCTGGTTAGATTTGCTGGTCTAGATTTGCTACCAGATTGGGGAAAACGAGGGCCAAAAGGAACAATGAATAAAGAGAGAAGCTGGTCTAGATTCGCTACCTTTTTGGGCAAAAAAAACACAACTGTTAGCAAGAGAGGAGAAAAGGGGCTCTTAAAAAGGCCAATCATAAAAATAACAAAAAATAAAACTTACAATTTAGGCGATAGGGCACATGTAACCACCAAACGCGCCCCACATGGTCCCACACCACGTCCCCCATAATCAGCGAGAGATGGATGGCTGGTCCGTTGTGTATCCTGGCCCCACCAGTCAGCATGTAACGGTCGAGGCGACGTAACATAATGCTCAACGCACGACCCGCCCCAACGCGGTCCCACTAGCCAGCATGTAACGGTCAAGCCTTTGACCTGATGGCATCCCCCCATCTGAGCGCCTATGAGGTTTCAGAATAGAGGGAGGGAAAAAGTGAGGAAAAACTAAGCGGCTGGGAATAACTGAGTACAACTAACGAACATAGGGCATAAAAATAGAAATCCCTTGAATTAACTAGTTTTTGCATAATTTCAAATCTAACAAAACTTTCAACATGAAAAGTGTTTGAATTTCTATAACTAATCCAAAACCATTTTCAGGTTTATAAACTAATTATTCTAACTATTCAAATTATTAACCATTTTTCAATTTTCAATTAAAATGCATTAACTATATTTTTTCATATTTTCGAATCTGGATAAACTTTAAACATGAAACATATTTGAATTTGTAGAACTAATCCAAAACAAGTGTAAGTTTAGCGAGATCCACCGCAAGTTTAGCGAGGCTCAGCCCCGGGTCTATCTATTAAAACTATTAACCATTTTGCCATTTTGAATTAAAAATGCATTAAATCATATCTTTTGCAGACTTTTGAATATGATAAAACTTTCAACATAAAAAGTGTTTGAATTTGATTGAATAATCCAAAACCATTTTCTGTTTTCTAAAATAGTTAGTCTAACTATTAAAACTAGTAACTAGAACTAAAGATATTTCGGTGGCATTTAGTCTCTGTTGTAGCCACTAACCGAGACTAAAGATATTTCTCACCATTCTCATAGCCATCAAGCCACGCAACCATGCTTTCCCGCCATATTTTCCCGCCCTTTCCATCTATATCTAGGACGACCTCCATGGCCATCCACACATTCCTCTCTCACGACAATGGACACCGCATACTGGGCCTTTTTGATCTAGAAGAGACCAAGGCGCTGTGTGCCTCTAGCTACCCATGCCCACCGACTGGATGCTGAGCGCTTCAAGGTTCCATCCGCCAGGCGGCCATCACGAACCACTTCTACCTTGATCTCATGTCGGAGCAGCGGATGGATCCCCATTGGGATCCCGACAACTACGAGACCTGGAATGCCTTCTTCACTAACCTGTGGGAAAGGGAGCTTGCTAGGTACGAGGGTGATGTACTGCCACCGGTGAACCACAACGAATCCGGTCGTCGCCTATGGTGGGCGAACCGGACTATCGCCAACATAATGTGCTACATCGCCAAGGGATATCATCCTCGCCTGCGGTACCCGCACTTTCACCCTTCATAGAGCGACAAGAAGGGTGGCAGTGGTGAAGGCCGTGTACATAGCGTCGTCGTCATCCGGGATCCCCCTCCCCCATGCATCATGAATCCGAGGCCGGAGTAGCAGGTGCCCCCGGAATATGTCATGGTTGACTGTCCCTGGTTCCCCGTGCACAAGCCGGGGAAGGGCTGCGGATCCATCCGCGTGCGCCTAGCGACGACGACGATGACGATGATGAAGACAACCCTAAAGCTATGTATTATAGGGCTAGACATGATTATGACTAATTTTTATTTTTTAATATTAATAAATGTCTTGCGTGTTGGTCTCTCTATAACCCTCCCTAACCATCAAGATGTTGTTGTATTCTTGTGAGTCCACTCAAGTGCTCAAGTGCTTATTTTTTAATATTAATAAATGTCTTGGGTGTTGGCCAGAATAAGTTGCAATACTATCTATTGAGAATCAGTTCATATCCATATAAGGAGACCACCAAAAATAAAGGTTTAATACATTATTACACATCACCAACATCCCCATATAGTGTTGGAGTTTTCTTTCGCTCCATAACCATGGAGCATCTTCATCAATTAACAGGAGACTTGGATCATCTTTCACTGCGAAGAGCATAATTTCATGAAACTTATCATAATCTTTTAACATGTCTGTATTGTCCTCCACTTCCACGATGTTTCTTTTCTATGAAAGAACTATGTGGTGCTTTGGATCATCGTATGATGTATTCGTTTGCTTTTATTTTCCTTTTCTTAGTTTGGTAGACATGTCCTTCACATAGAAAACCTGAGCCACATCATTGGCTAGGACGAATGGTTCGTCTCTATACGCATGATTGTTGAGATACACTATTGTCATTCTGTACTTTTGGTCTACCTTTACCCCGCCTCCTGTCAGCTTGACCCATTTCCACCGAACCAAAGCGACCTTAAAAGTAGGTCCATAGAAAAGTTCACATATCTCCTCTATGTAACCATAATATGTGTCCTTTGACCCATTGACGTCTGTTGCATCAAAGTGGACATCACAATTTCGGTTGCTGCTCTTTTTATGTTGGGCGATCGTGTAGAATGTATTCCCATTTATCTCGTACCCTTGGAAAGTCCATATAGTCAAAGATGGAGAGCTGGTCGACAAGTAGAGATGATCTCCAATAGTGTTTTTATTCATGAGATGTGTTTGCAACCAACCGCCAAAATTCATCATGTGTTCATCTCTAATCCAGGAGTTAGGCTTCCCCGGGTTGTTGGAGCATACAATATTCTCGTGTTCCTTGATATACGAAGCTGCCAAGATGGAGTTTTGTAGAACTGTGTAGTGTGTTTTACTGAAATAATATCCATCCCTACATATTATTGATTTCCTTCCTAGCATGCCTTTTCCACACAGTCTCCCCTCATGTTGTGATTCAGGAACACCAATCTTTTTAATGTCGGGAATAGAGTCAACATAAAAAATCAATGATCTCCTCTGTTTGATAGCCCTTGGATATTCTTCCTTCGAGCCTAGCATGGTTATGAACATATTTCTTCAAGACTCCCATGAACCTCTCAAAGGGGAACATATTGTGTAGAAACACAGGACCCATAATGGTAATCTCGTCGACTAGGTGTACCAGGAGATGCGTCATAATATTGAAGAAGGATGGTGGAAACACCAACTCAAAACTAATGAGACATTGTACCATATCATTATGTAACCTTGGTAGAATTTCTAGATCGGTTACCTTTTAAGAAATAGCATTGAGGAATGCACATAGCTTCACAATGGGTAGTCAAACATTTTCCGATAGAATCCCCCTCAATGCAACCAGAAGCAATTGCCTCATAAGCACATGGCAATCATGAGACTTTAGGTTCTAGAATTTTTCTCTGCCATATTTATTATTCTCTTTATATTCTATGAGAAGCCAGACGAGACCTTCATACTGCTCAGGATTTCAAAAAATATTTCCTTCTCTTCTTTGGTAAGAGCATAGCTAGCAGGACTTAGACGTCCTTTATCTTTCTTCATTGGATGGAGGTCGTCTAGCTCTTTCATACCTTGATGTACCTGCCGTGCTTCTGGTATATGTTTTGTCTTCCTATACACGCGCATGAAGCCTAGTAGGTTCACGAAAAGATTCTTTGTCACGTGCATCATGTCGATTGCAGAACGGGCCTCTAGAACTTTCCAATGGGGAAGCTCCCAAAATATAGATTTGTTCTTCCACGTGGGTGCGTGTTCGTTAGTGTCATTTAGAACAGATTAACTGCTAGGACCCTTTCCAAAGGTTACTATTACATCCAAATCCTTGACCATACCAAAGACATCATCACTAGTATGGCAGATAGGCTTCTTCTAGTGATCTACCTCACCTTTGAAATGCTTTCCTTTCTTCGTTGCGAGATACCTGGGGGAAGAAATCGATGATGCCCCGGGTACACATTCTTCCTATATTTATCCAAATATATACTTTCATTATCATCTAAACAATGTGTGCATGCATTGTATCCTTTGTTTGACTGTCCTGAAAGGTTACTAAGAGAAGGTCAATCATTGATGGTTACGAACAACAACGCTCGTAGGTCAAATGGCTCATATTTGTCCTCATCCCACATACGTACACCTTCGTCACACCACAACTGTAGAAGTTCTTCAACTAATAGCCTTAGGTACATATCAATGTCATTGCTGGGTTACTTCGGGCCTTGGATAAGCACTGGCATCATAATGAACTTCCGCTTCATGCACAACCAAGGAGGAAGGTTATAAATACATAGTCACGGGCCTGGTGCTATGATTGCTGCTCTGCTCCCTAAAAGGATTCATGTCATCTGTACTTAGACCAAACCTTAAGTTCCTAGCGTCATCTACAAAGTCCGGGTACTCTCTATCGATTTTTCTCCACTGCTTCCCATCAGCGGGGTGTCTCAACTTTGTGTCTTTCTTGCGGTCTTCTTTGTGCCATTGCAACAACTTGACATGCTCTTTGTTTCTGAACAAACGTTTCAACCGTGGTATTATAGAAGCATACCACATCTCCTTTGCAGGAACCCTCTTCTTGGGGTGCTCCTTGTCCTCAACATCACCAGGGTCATCTCGGTTGATCTTATACCGCAATCCACTACATACCGAGCATGCATCCAAAATTCCCGTACTCCTCACCATCATATAGGATGCAGTCATTAATGCATGCATGTATCTTCTGCACCTCTAATCCTAGAGGGCAGAGAACTTTCTTTGCATCGTATGTACTAGCAAGCAATTCGTTATCCTTTGGAAGCTTCTTCTTTATTATTTTAAGTAGCTTCTCAAATCCCTTGTCAGATAAACCATTCTCTTTCTTCCATTGCTGAAATTCCAGTGTGATACCGATCTTTGTGTCACCATCTTATATTTACTAATTGGAGGCACCGTACAAGCCTCCACGTTAATCCTCGCGAAAAGATGATCTTATCCGTGCGATGTGACCGTCAGACATGCCTAGCCATCAGATGAAATAGGTAGTCTCTGCCGAAACGATGACTCCTCTTGCCGCAAAAAAACCCTCATCTCGCTATCCAGGCATTGAACTCCGTAGACCCAATCTATTTCCAGGTTTCCTTCTGTTCCGTGTCAGCAGCTCTCGAACGCCGCCACTAGGGCCATCCGCTATCGCCAGCCGCCTGGCGATGTTGCCTCCTGCGTGCTAAACTGCTGATGATGCAGGTGTCAGATGGGGTTATCGAAGCTGGGCGGTGGACTGGCATTCAGATGCGGAGGCATTATTGCAAGCGCACGGTGACTATTATAGGGACGTGCTGCAGCATGGATTTCTTGATCTCTTCTTGATTTGTTTGTTTCCGACAGGAATCCTAATTAGTAATTCGGTTTACTTGATCAATCTGGCCCAGTTGATTTATGTGGCTTGAATGTTGCATGGGTCAAATTCCATCCCTTATGTAAGTCTGACATCTGTGTCTGATAATTGGCAGCTTAGTTTAGGTGAGTTTTGTTATGGGCAATATATACTCTCGCCTACATAGATGGATGATATTTTATATATTAACATGATATGTTCGTACAATATTGTGAAGTTAATTTTATTTGTTCTCTGATGAATTGAACAGGAGAGCAAGGATTAAGATAATGGATTTGTGATAGGCGACGAACTCCAACAATCCAAGGCAGAAAAAGCCCGACACCATCAGTCTTCCATAGTTTCTCCGGTCTGCAGACTGACCAACAATGGCAGCTCCCTAATCTGATGGAATCTGCCGGTGATGCACATCTTTGTCCACTTACATCATCCATCATGGATAGCAGTGTGATCGGAACATGAGTTGTAACCTGCCATCTCTCCGGAAGGTAAGCAAATTCTGCTAATGGGGTGAGAAAGAAATTTTATACTGATATGTACACCTTCAGACTTTTGTACCGTCTCTGTTGCCATGCACCAAGGTTTAATACATATCAGTTTTATCCTCAACCTACAGACTGTAAAGAGGATTGCCAGTGACAAGGATGGAAAATCGGGCTTTCTAAGTTCGTTAGTAAAGTTCCATGGTTTTGAGAATGTACTAAGAACCATTATGAGCTTAAAGAATGACAGGTCAGGCTTTATCCGGTTACCTTACCAGATATATACATATACATTTAGTTCTAGCTTCTGTAAGTGATAAAAATATTTATTTTCTGCTCTTAGTCAATTTCTAATTAAATCATTATAATATCTCTCGAATATATGTAAGTTAAGCCAAGAGACCAAATTGCTCATTTATATTTTGCTGCTTCTGATTGTTGTTAGCTTCTAGGAAAGAGGCTACAAGGTTAAAACCAAGACAACTTATTGTACCATGTCTATGGGAACTTCACTGTTTCCAATAGTAGACACCGAGGCTCTCTTTTCCATGTTTCTTTCTACATCATACTCGGGTGCCAAATAGCCTTCTGATACATCGTTTTTTGTAAGATATCCTAACACTGTTCCTGACGTACGAAAGACACACAACTGGATTTTTTGTGTAATCCATCTGACATGCACAATAAGAATGCTCCATTTATAGTGTTTGGTCATCTTCCTCATCTACGAGCCAGCTAACATATGTTCTTGCTTTCCTCATTTGCAGTGTAAATGATAAGGCTGATCAGGTTCCTCTGTATCACCAAGAATGAGGCCGTGTTTCGCAATGAACATTTGAGCTTTGTTACATTTTATAAAAGCTTTTCAATGTGTGATTCACCATATATCTCATCCATCTTTTAGTAACCCACGACCAAATTGATGCAAGGGAATTTTGAAACATAAGGTGCCCTATTTAGATCACATGTTTTAGTTAAATACGAATAGGAAAAACGTGATGTGATGTCATATTCGTAAGAAGTATTGAAGTTCTACGGTTTCCATATTGAATGAAATTCTTTGGTTACATGTAAATAGCTTTTACTAAGAGTTATTTTGTAGTCTGCAGCTCCGTGTAGTTGGTTGGTTGCATTCTATATAAATATTACCTGAGAGTGTGTAATTTGCACTCTTTTTCCTTAGAAAGGTATAGTTTCAAAGAAAAGCAAAAGCCAAATTATGTAGATAAATCCGATTGACTCCAGCCCTTGAGAAAAGTGTTCTTGACATGGGAAGAACAGTTTGATTTGAGACCTTGCATGTCCGTTGTGTTAATATTTATCTTCCCTCTTTTTCAAAAAAATAGTTATCTTCCCTAATGTTATGCCACCGATCTACGCAGACTAAATTTTTGTATCTAACTGTATTATCTGTTCTTCACATATTTCCTAATGTTGTTCCTAATCCATAATGTTGTTCCTAATCTATTTGACAAAACATTGATAATGGCATCAGTGTGCTCTTTTAGTAACTTCGAATTATTTGCAAGGCTACGGCTGAATACTAAGAGAAACGCAATGCTGAAGTATTCTGCTTTCATTATCAATGAGCACTTTGGAATAAAAACGATAATATGGTTTTGAATAATATAATATGAAATATAAAGATATTAATAACTCTACTGGATTCCCAGAACATATGCCGAGGACACACTTGAGATCATACAAGCTCAAGGATGGTGGAGCTGGAAAGGTGCAACTATGCTGCAACTCTATTCAGCTTATGTGTTAAATCTAACCATACTTTTACTGAAAGTTAATTATCGCACTATAGTTTAGCTTAAGTAGGATTGGTTTCTTATTCACATAGTTGTCCCCTGACAAAGAAAAATAATTCTACATTAGATTTCCTTAATTTTAATGTAATCTGTATCCGCACTATCCTAATTGCCATGGCGCATTTTTTTAAAATGACCATAACCATTAGTACGGAGTCTCCGGTCATGCAATGCTTTTCTTTTGTTGCATCTAAGGATTGAAGCTGGCTTTGTCTATAAGTGTCTTGGATGAGAAATATGTTTAGAAATCTTACCTATAGGCCTCCTTCAATATTTGGATCATCTTCAAACTTCTAAGACAACCTACTTAGGTATTTAATTATGATTGCAATAACAATGTGTGATTTTTCATTTCAGACTGTTCACACAATGAAGTTTCATCATTGCATACTGAAACCAAATGTAGTATGCGAGTAGGTTTTTCATCTCGGAGTCCTTACGTGAGGAATTACAAAAAAAGTTTCAACAAAAATGTTAATTAGAAAGGATTGGCCGATGAAATATGAACCGTAGACTTAATCTTGATATACCTCAGAACAATACATTTTTGTTACCACGTGATGTATTGGCTGCTACGGATCATTTGATTGGAATGAAATTTAAGTCCTAAATAATGTAGAAACCACATCTTTTTTGAAGTTTGTTTCAATAAGATCATGTAAAAAAATTATTTTTGAATTCATTTTCCCTTTGCTATGAAGTCAACGGGGAGACATAAACGACTATTTATATGCTTCTATATAAACTTCTCAAGTATCTAAAAAATGATATTTCTAAAATTGACAATTTTTTTGAATCACTAGCCTATGCAGTTGCACGGGTTGCTGGCTAGTCTTTTTAATTTGGATACAACATCTTTTTGTGATCCTCTAATATGCGCTCCAATTTCTTCTTCTCGTTTTCATTTTTGCATTCTATCTGTGCATCAAGAATGGACCGATGAAGATCATCAGCGGTCTCCCCCTTCTTCTTGTTCATTATCTTCCATTGCAGTACCACTGATAACTCCAAATTTCATCACTTTTTACTATTGGGTGTTCTCTTGTTTATTGCCAGATTTCACTAAAGATTGCCACTTTCCACTAATGTTAATGTCGCAATTAGCGAATAATTGGTTTCTTGTGATGGTTTTCAGGGAATGAACATTTATTAAAGGGCTCGTAGCATTTATGGGCTAATTACACCAGAATAAGCAAATCCCCAATTGGAGCCACTTTCATTGGAGGCATTTAGTACACATAGCGAGCACTTGTACGGTCGGGGCACGCCCGTACCGCCTGCCCGTACTACCCGCCGGCGCCTTCCTTATATCAATACAAACAACTTTCGTAAAGGGAGAGAGACAAAAAGAACCACAAAACAGAAGTTATAGCCGCCGCAAGCCATCTAGAGGGAGAGATCAGATCTGAAAGAGGAGAAGAACTTCACCTCGTTCCCCGATGATCTTCAACCTCAAAACCACACACTCCATCATCATTCCATCATTACTTAGAAAGAGAGAGAGACTGGCACTTGTAAGATTAGGGTTTGATACTTTGATCTACCTATGGTTTGTATTTGATTGTACTTTAATCGCTATTGTGGTTTGCTACAATAACTTTCAGATGATTTCTATTTTCAATACAATTATGCCCTTGATTTGTCTTTCTCTCATGTCTAAGTAAATCCCCATAGGCGTGGGAGATGTAGGGGATTGGTGATATGTGATGTGCCTCCTTTAGTTCCATCCATTTGTCATTGTTGCAATGTTTATTTAAACAGTGAGAATGATTATCTATGTTTTCCTAATGTGTGTTATCTAATTTAAGGGCCCAGGTAACATGATCCAAAGACCTCATAGGTATGAACTTGTATGCTAGTAATTCGGTGACCCCCGAGTGACACGGCCGATATCAAAGAAGAGCTAGCACTACTCGAGGACAACAAGGAACCATCAAGATTAAAGCCTTGATCTGGTCGAAAGACCTTAATTGATGGGGATATGCCGAATGGGGTATGCCCAGCAGAACGTTCTAGGTGGGCTGAAGGCCTGGCGAGTGGGCCTGCATGACGGCGACTGGAACGCGACTGAGAAGAAGGCCTGGGGACTGGAGGCTGAAGGCCCAGGAGCATAATTGAAGCCCAGTCGGATTAGGTCAAAAGCATAATTGATCCTGGCTTAGTGTTGATGTTGAGAGCCCGAGGTGGAGGTGCACGAATCATAGGAGAACTTGCCGCAGGTCTTGGAGGTGGTGGTGGAAGAGCTTTGTTGTTCAATGGACAATTCCAGTGTTGATGCCCAGTGTTTCCACAAGTATAGCAAGCACCAGGTGGACGTGGAGCAACGTAGCCAGGGACTCCGCCAGGCGCTCCAGGGTAGTTGTGGTTGTAGCCCCTAGGAGCCGCAGTGAAGCAGTTTGGTGGCCTTGGTGCGTAGCTTGAAGGTCTTGGTGGAGCAGGGAGCGACGGTGGGGTGTTAGGAACCCAGACACGACGCTTAGAAGGAGCTGTCATAGCAGAAGAGCTTGCTGTATCACGGATGTGTTTCTTTGACTCCTCAAACACTTGCCTACTTGCTTCTTCCTGCAGAGCTGTGTGTTGAAGTTCCAGGAAAGATGCTGGCCTTGCATGAGTGATTGCATATTTGATGGAAGCATTGAGGCCTTGCCGAAACCTCTTTTGCTTCTTCTTGTCATCAGAGATCTCATCGCCACCATAACCAGAAAGGTTCATGAAGTTTCTGATGTAGGTGTTGACATTGTCAGTGCCCTGCTTGGGGTTGAGAAACACTTCCTTCATCCTTTCCATGACAATTTTTGACAGATATTGCTCTTTGAAAGCAGTAGTGAACTGCTCCCAAGTAGGCTGAAAACCAGAAAGATCTGCCTTGAGGTAATTTTCCCACCAAAGAGCTGCATCTCCCTTCAGAAGGTGAGTAGCACACTTGACTCATTCTTGCTCGGGAACATCCGCAGTCATCAGCAACCTTGACACTTCACGAAGCCAATCATCCGCATCAAGTGGCTGATCAGACACTTCGAATTGACGTGGGTTGAACTTGAGAAAACTCTTGATGTCTCCTCGCTTGGGAGGTGGAGGTAACGGAGCAAACTCATTCCTCCTCACACTTTCCTCGAAGCGCTGCTGGTTCTGCTGCATAGTGCCCAAAGCATTTGCAATACTTGCCAAAGCAGCCCCAAGTTCAGGTGGTATATCCTCCTCAGAACGGCGTGGTGGTGCCATCCTGTGATTGATATAAACACAAGTCAGTACTATATTGGAGAATGATAATAATCCAAAATAGTACCAAAATGGGATTAATGAAGATTAAAGAATGCAATTCACTGAGATGATATTACAATATCAACAAAGTTCAAGGCAACTAGAAGATACTAAACATAACACACACGACTGAACAAGGAATGTGGTACACAAACTAACAAAGAAAAAATTTCTGCAAATTTCGGCATTAAAATACCACTATATGCGCAAAACCACTTAACGAATCAAGATTAGTAACTCTACTAGTTCAATATACAAAATAAAATGACAAAAGTAGTGGTATGGTCGCGACTCCATCCCGCACTCAAATCATTACTCCGCACATGAATCAGTAAAACACAAATCCCAACATCTTCTTCTAAAGATGAACCTAAAGATTGGTAACTACGAAAAAGAACACCCCAACAAGATAACGTCGGATAATAAAGAGTAAGATAGATCGCATCGGTGTACAACGAATCAGAATAGATCGCGTCGGTTTACAAAGGACTGTCGGTAGGGAAAGTACCAACAGTTGATAACCAAAAGGCAGATAGTAATAACATTTGGATGCAACAGATAGACAAGGAATTCACACACACACACACAAACACAAACACAACCTATGGTACTACGGAACCCAGAACACGTGAATCCTAGTTTGAATTTTAGAAGAGGATTGAAAACGTTGCACTTCCTTACCAGAAAAGGGTGGGTGGGTGGGTAAGAAGAAAATGGAAGCAGTCCTACTCTCACGTTTGTTTTTCCCTAGTATACATAACTACCAAAATATTTGCTAGACTGACAACGACCATTTTGGCTGAGACCCTGAAGGGCGGGATGGCTCTGATACCAATTGTAACTACCTCGGTGAATTACGCTCTTAGTTAATGCCTGGATGACCGAAAGTGGTTAAAATAGTATGGTGGGGCCCAGGGCCACTCACGGTAGACCTTTCGGCCGTCCTAACCACTTTCGGACAATGGGACAAGAACGAGCGGCGTAATCGGCAGGCGAAGGGATCAACTACATACACAAATGAGTATGTATGCAAATCACATACAACAGTCCTCAGAGCCATTCCATCTAAAAGAAATAGAAATATAGCAACGCCATACGGCAAGATCCAAATGTCCTAGATAGATATAATAATTTAGGATAGCTCCTCATACATCACACATCAGAGTATCAGGCGGAAGCGGAAAACAAGATCCGAGTACGGATAAGAAGCAAATCGGCATAAGATGCCCCATAAATAAACACATCCCGCCCACAGATCACACGGATCCCCGTTCCCGGAATCTCTACACCGAATGATCGTTGCCAACATCATCTGTCTCTTCCACGCAGTATCCATCTTGCGGGTACACCTGTTCATCTGAATCAAACAATTTATCGTGTGAGACCCTAGGGGTACTCAGCAAGTCTTTATGCCACTAAAGGGGACACAACCTGGGGTGACGCAATTGCAGCAAAAGATAATACCTAACAATTCTACAGATACTTGCTAACCTTCTGCCTAACCAATGATAGACGGAAGTCCGTGAATTAAGAACAACAGTTATAACAGTATAATTAACAGATCCATCCTCCTCCTCGCTTACCAACGAGGAAGCGGACGAACAACCCCCATCATCTGTTGGCAGTTTTATTAACCATTCCATGAGTATTGCACTATTTACTAGTCAAATACTTAGTCAAATTAACAGCGGTACTTTAATTATACTTGTCTATGATCGAGAAACTGTGCTCCAAGTCGTCCATAACGGCGGACACGGCTTTCAGAAAAATTTACCCTGCAGGGGTGCACGAATAGCAACACACACTCGATCAACCTCGGAAAAACCAAATCAAAACCCAACGAGGCATTCACGACAAAGCAATTACAGGATTCAGAAATATTTCAGGGGGCCACCCCATTAAGCTACCCACAACGAAGTTGGCCGGCTCCGAGACCGACCCAAGGTTTGTGTGGACGGCGGTAAACGACTAGGAACCCGAAAATATGACTGGGCTTGTCGATACAGCGAAAACGTGTCACGATCCAAAACAGTACAGGTGCTCCTCGCACAATCTTAAATAAAGCAGTAACATGGCATAAGTACAGAATAGCAATAAAGCCCCAAACTAATTGTGGCCCCAAGAAATAAGAATGAATCAAGCTCTGGCTCAGGGGGGTCCATAAGGCCTCCCGGATGTGGATAGTGCGAATAAACAAGGAACAAGAATCAAGTACTCGGGGTCCTACGGGACACAAGTGAGCATGAAAAACCAAATAGCAGATATTGCTCACAGGTGCCTCTTTCATTAGTTATCCCATTACTACTCAGGTTATGTTGTTTAGGTACCTCATTATCCAGCAGACACACACATACCCTACTCATGCTTTTCTACGACTCGCATGGCTCAAACAACTCCTGTAGTAATGGCTCATGGGACCGGAACAAGCTTGGTGTGGTTTAAAAGTAAGGCTATGCAGTACTTGGGATTCAATTTAATGCAATCGCGACTCAATGATGCAAGAATAAGATAGAGGCAATAGGTACCGTATGTATGCAAGCATGTGATAGTGCTTGCCTGGCAGCTCAGTTGAAGCGAGAGATGGATCTGGGTAGTACTCCTGTGATTCCTGGTAATTCTCCTGCTGGGCGTTTATTCGAAGAAGAACCAAACAAACAAGGGCCAACATAAATAAAGTGCACAAGCATATGAATTAAAATGCAACAAGCACACAAGCATGCCATGATGAATGATTCACAATTTACATGGCATTAAAGTAGCATGGCAAAGGTGAGGTGTGGATACAAGAAATAACGCACTTTATTATTTATTTGCCCAAGTTTTATTGTCATAAATAGTTCAGATTTTTAATGTTGACATGATGCATGCTTCAAATCAGAACAAGGACTGCATAATTAGAACGGGCTCGTCACGTTGATCGATTTAGACATATTAATTTGTCAAATTTGGAGTTATAAAACAAAAGTTATTAATTAAATAAGGAAAAGGGCATTTTCTTGTAATTTCAATCATCTCGAAAATTTAAAGTGTTCAAATCATATTTTGAAGGGCATATTTGAATTCCTCACATTTTTCTGATTCCAAAACATATATTACATGTATTATTTGGATTTGTATTTTAAAAATTATTTAAATCTGATTTGAATTTGAATTTAAATCAATTTGAAAAAGATTGGATTAAAAACAGACTCAGGAAAATACTTTTGTTACCTAGGCAATTCTAGCCACAGCCACTGAAGGGTGGGCCTTTGCGCTGTCTGGGCCACGCGCGGGGAAAAACTTTTTTCACCGCGGGTTGGGCTAGCCACTGTGACTGCGGGGTGGGCCAACGGGCGCAGGCCCACGTGACAGCGGCGAGGGAGACAGGGGCTGACAGGTGGGGCTGGGGTTGGAGCGCGGGTTGCGGCCGGGAAAAGCCGAGGGGTTTTCTGCAATTCTACCAGAGCGGTTGACAGGTGGGGTCTCTAGGAGCGCGGGTTGCAGGAATCAAAAAGGTGGGGGGCTTTTTGCAAAACGACCATAGCCCTGGTTACTGTGTTTCTTCTCCCTCGTCTGGCGAGGAAAATCGGCGCGCGGCGCGAGCGGGGATCGATCCCGGGACGCGGGCGTGCGCGCGGAGGGTGCTAACCGGTGCGGCTGGCTCGGGTAGTTGTCAGGAGGGTGGCGGGGGCCTAGATAGGGTGTTACGCAGCGCGGGAAGGCTTGCAGTTGCCGGCGAGCGGCACGCACTGAGAGCGCTTGACAAAAACAACGGCGGCGCTACTCGTCGACGGCGAGGCGGGGCATGTCAGTGAGGTCGAGGAACTCACCGCGGTTTGCCTGGTGCGGTCAGATCGGGGAGAAGCGCGGCAGTTCGTCGACGACGCAGACGCTCCGGCGGGCTAGGGTTTCGGAGGACGGCAAGGATCTGGCGGTGCTGGGGCTTTCTCCTTCGCGCTGGCGCGTACAGGGCGTCGTGGAGGAGCCTCCTCGAGCTCCTAGGCCACCTCCAGGTCGAGCTGCACGGCTGGAACGGCGGGGAGGAGGTGGTGCTGGCGGCGACCGGCGTCGGGTGCTGTTGGTCGGAGAGGAAGAAGGAGAAGAAGGGGGCGGCTCGGCCAGATCTGGGAGAGGCCAGAGAGGCGTGGGGAGGAAGGAAAAGTGAGAGGGAGAGAGAGGAGAGGGAGCCGTGGCAGGGGAGATAAAGGTGGCCTCGGTGCCACCTTTTCCTTCTTCCTCACGTGCTGGCTCGAGCTGGGGCTGGTAGGCATGGCGGGGAGGGGCTGCAGGTGGACCAGGGCGACGAACGGCTGCAGGGTGGGGCCAGCATGGCGGTAGAGAAAGAAAGAGGGGAGAGAGGCTAGCTCGGGCTAGGGTTAGATAGAGCTCGGGTTAGGGCATGGGTGGCTGGGTGTGGGCCAGGGAGAGGGTGGCCAACAGCTAGGGAGAGAGGGGCTGGGCATGGAGGTCATGCTAGAGAGAGAGAGAGAGAAACTTAGGGTTTAGGAGAAAATTAGAGAGAGAGGGAAAAGTTAGGTTAGGTTTTATTAGGCATTTAGATTTTTAATTTGATTTATGAGGCCAAACCAAGAAGAAGCATGAAGTTTGATCTTGCTTGAGATAATGTGGAGGAGAAACAAGAAAGAAAGAGGAAGAAAAGAAATAGATGGAAAAGGTCACATATGGATCATGCATGGAGGATTAAAAATAAGAGGAAAATGAGATGGATGAGATTATGAGGATGGTGTAATGGTGGTAGATGTTTTCCCAAGATAGGATCCCTTAAAACCAAAGAAGAACCAAAAGAGAGAAAGGTGGTGAAGAATTGTGCATGGCCCATGCAAAAAATACTAATGCCATTATTTATTTGTGAAAACAATATTACTATTATGGCATTACTCTATGCATATCCAAGAAGTGGAGATAAAACCAAGCACAAGAATTTAGAGGATTTAATCCACCCCCAACTACATGAGCTAGAATTAAAATATCAAAGGAAAATAAATGCAAGCTCATTGTTAAAGGGATGGTGGAATTATAAAGTGGTGGAAAAGAAAGGTGATGGAATTGAAATAAAAGATATGCCCCAACTCAACTTGGGCATTTGAACAATATATCAATAACCAAATACAATATCAAGAGGCAAATACAATTAATAATGCCTATGAGAGAAAAACCAAAAGAAAGAGGGTTTTATATGATGCTCAAATGCAAGGTGGCATGATGACATGAGCATGATATAATTATGATGCAACAATAATATATATGAAGTAGCCAATATCTTACTAGGACAAGTAGCATTACAATTGTTAGACAATTGGGATGCTACACAGGGCAGCCTCAAGCGGCCATCCAACCGTCGCCAACGCCGTGAACTGCCCACCAGCCCAGCCCCTAGTGCATCAGCCACGAGTCGCCAACCCTACACTCTCCACCAACGAGCCACGGCCGGTGAACAACACGGTTGCCGCCAACGGGCAACCCATTGACGCCCGAACACACATCGTCAACAACCAGGCTTGACGGGCGCGCCATCCCAACGACTTGAGGCACACCCTCACCAAGCACGGCAACTCCGAACCTAGGGGCTCGCCCAGCCGAGTCGGCCCCAAATGCTTCGGGCCTATGATCCGAGGCGAGAAGTACCCCGCCAACTTCAAGGCGCCCAAGAAGATCGAAAAGTACGACCCCACGTACGACCCATCAGTGTGGCTAGCCACGTACCTCATGGCGATGGGAATCGCCGGCCACACCGACCTGCTAGCCGCTCGCTACCTCCCCCTGATGATGGAGGGTTCGACCCGGCAATGGATAAACACCCTCCCCGCCGATAGCATCGACTCGTGGGAATAAATGTAGGACGCCTTTGTCAGGCACTTCGAGGGCTCCTACACCCGCGCCACCACCATCGAGGATCTGGAGCGATGCATCCAGGGACAACGTGAGTCGACCCACCACTGGATCCATAGGTGGCAGGAACTATGGATCAACGCCTCCGGCATTCACCCGGACATGGTGATTCACTGCTTCAAGAACGTGTGCCGGTACGAACCCCTGGTTGCTAAGATCAAGAGGGTATATCAGATGCTCGACAACATCCCTGACCTCCTCGAGATCGCCAAGTGGTACGCGGAGGAGGACCCCAACTAGGACTCCGACGACGAGTCGGGAGGAAGACATCGCTTGAGCGTCTACGACAACGGGCGACAGCGCGACATGCGCTATAGCAACACCCGCCTCACCGGGAAGCGCCGCAATGACGGGTGAGTCGACTTCGTCGCTAACACCAGTTATGGACAACGCGACCCGAAGAACTTCCGCCGTGACAGGGAAACTACCGCGATAGTGGAAACTACCGCGCCAACAACGCGACGAGGCCGAAATTCGACCCCGCCGCCCTGCTTAACCAGCCCTGCGTCTACCACAGCAGGGAGGGGAAACCTGCCACCCTCACCACCGCGGACTGCCATTCTCTAAAGGAGATCAAAAAGGCAAGGCGAGCAAGGGAGGACCCCAACAACAACCCACCAAGGGACAACGACAATGCCGGCGGGTTCGGAAACGTTGTTGGCTCGCTACACACCTTCACCGGGCTCGGCACCAAACGTGAGAAGAAGGTGCTCGCTCGCGCGGTCGCCATCAATGCGGTGACCCAAGTCGACATCCCCCGCTTCCTCAACTGGTCCGAGCAAAGCATCACCTGGAGTCACTAGGATCACGCGCCCAGCATTGAGTATCCAGGGCGAGTCGCCCTAGTGGTCAGGCCCAAAGTGGCCGACTACTGGCTGCCCAAGATGCTGATGGACGACCGAAGCTCCATCAACATCATGTACTTGGACACATTCAAGAGGCTGCACCTCCCGGAGTCAGCGATCGAGTCGACACTCACCACATTCCACGGTATCGTCCCCGGTCGGAAGGCGTATCCGATCAGCAAGGTGACGCTACCAGTCACCTTCGGCACACCAGCGAATTTCCGCACCGAGCAGATCGTCTTCGACCTGGTGAACTTCAGCAGCCCTTACTACTGTGTCCTAGGGCGCCAAGCGTTCGCCAAGTTCATGGCGACCCCGCATTACGCCTACAACATGATGAAGCTCCCAGGGCCAAGCCGCATCATCAGCGTCCACGGCAACCCCGACATGGCCATGGAGTACGAAGACAAAGGCGCTGAGCTCACCGACACCGTCATTGCCGGGAAACAAACCACACGGACGAGCTCGCGAAATACGCGAGCAACATCGACAAGGACGACCCCACCATTCTGAAGAAGCCAACCGTCGTGAGTTCCACCTTCGAGGCGACCACGCATACCCGCACCGTCGAGCTTGTCCCAGACGACTCCAGCCAGACGGTCACAATAGGGGCGCACATGAGCCCCGCATAGGAAAGCGTGCTCATCGGGTTCCTACGTGAGAATCGAGACATATTTGCATGGAAACCATCCGACATGCCTGGTGTCCCGAGGGAACTCGCTGAGCACAAACTCAACGCCGACCCCAAAGTGCGACTAGTGAAGCAGTCGCTGTGGCCCTTCAATGAAGAACACCACCGAGCAATCGCCAAAGAAGTACAACGCCTGCTAGCCGCAGGCTTCATTCGGCCCATCAAGTACTCCAAGTGGCTGGCAAACCCAGTCCTAGTCCTGAAAAGAGTAGCACCTGGAGAATGTGTATCGACTACATCAACCTCAACAGCGCCTGCCCGAAGGAGGAGTTCGTCCTACCGCGCATCGACCAAATCATCAATTCGACCACGGGATTGGAGTCACTGTGCTTCCTCGACGCGTACTCTGGCTACAACCAGATCAAAATGGCGGTCGAGGATGAGGAGAAGACGACATTCATCACGCCATTCGGCGCCTTCTGCTACACGGCCATGACGTTTGGCCTCAAGAACACCGGCGCCACCTACCAATGGTGCATGCAGGAATGCCTCGCGGACCAAATTGGCCGCAACATCCATATCTACATCGACGATGTGGTGGTTAAATCCACCCGCCAGGACGACCTACTCGCCGACCTGGCCGAAACCTTCGCAAATCTGCGGAAGTACAACATCAAGCTCAACCTAGGAAAGTGCACCTTCGGCATCCCCATCAGACAGCTCCTGGGATACGTGGTCTTGAAGCGGGGCATTGAGGTAAACCCCACCAAGATCGACACCATAGCGTGGCTCGGAAAACCCGAGTGCCTGTGCGACGTCTAGAAATTGGCCGGGTGAGTCACGGCTCTCAGTCGCTTCATTCCCCGGCTCGGTGAGAAGGCAATGCCCCTCTACCGCCTGATGCGCAAGTATCCCACGTTCCAATGGGACGTGGAGGCAGACAACGCACTGAAGGCACTCAAAGAAGTGCTAGTTGTGACTCCACTACTTGCCGCCCCAATCGACAAATAGCCAATGCTCGTCTCCGTGGCGGCCTCCACTCGAGTCGTCAGCGCCATGATGGTCATCGAACGACCAGAAGAGGGCAAGGAGCGCCCTATTCAGCGCCCTGTCTACTACATCAGCGAGGTCCTGACGGACTCAAGGAAACGCTACCCGTAGTACCAAAAATTAGTATATGCGGTATTCCAAGCCCAGAGGAGACAACCCCACTACTTCCAGGAGCACCCAATCACGGTCGTCTCCTCCGCGCCATTGCAGGACATCATCCGCAACCGCGAGGCAACTGGGCGAGTCGCTAAGTGGGCCGTCAAGATCGGAGTCCACAACATCAAGTATGAGCCACGCAAAGTGATCAAATCGTAGGCCCTGGCCGATTTCCTCGCCGACTGGGAAGAAGCACATCAGCCGGAGAAGCTCCCCTACCTCCATTACTGGTCGCTCCACTTCGACGACTCCAAGAACACTGACGGCACCGGGGTCGGGGTCATACTAACCTCCCCCAAGAGAGACAAGATCCGCTACGTGCTCCACCTCGACTTCAAGCCGTGCACCAACAACATGGTGGAATACGAGGCCCTCCTTCACGGCATGCGGGCCGCCAAGGAAATGAACGTCAGTCGGCTATGATGCTACGACGACTCCGACCTAGTCGCCGGTCAAGTCGCGGGGACCTGCGACGCTGTCTCCCCAACAATGATAGCGTACCGCCAAGCGGTAGACCAGCTGGGAGGGAACTTCACGGGCTACTCAATCGAGTGGATCGACAGACGCAAAAACAAGGAGGCAGACACCCTTTCCCGCATCGGGTCATCCTGGCAGACGCCGCCCGCAGGAGTCTTCCTCGACATCATTCACAAGCCTTCGGTATCCCCGCCAAAGGAGATCGACATCGAGATACCCTTGCAGCCAGAGCCCGCCCTAGTCGCCATGGTCAAGGAGCCCAGTGACTGGACTGCACCATACGTCGCCTTCCTCGAGCACCAGGTCCTCCCAAGCAACAAAACGGAAGCATGAATGATAGTGCGCCGTTGCAAATACTTCGTCATCATCAACGACAAGCTCTACAAACGCAGCATGACAGGCGTGTTCCAACACTGCGTACAGCCAGAAGAAGGACGAAAGATCCTCCAAGACATCCACGCTAGCAACTACGGCCATCACGCCAGCGCCAGATCGCTAGTCGCCAAAGCCATGCGACATGGCTTATACTGGCTCACCGCGCATGCCGATGCAACCGATATCGTCCAACGGTGCGTCGGGTGCCAGAAGTACGCCAACCAGACGCATCTCCCTGGTTCGGCACTCAAGACCATCCCCATCACCTGGCCATTCGCCGTATGGGGCATGGACATGGTCGGCCCGTTCAAGGAGGACCCGTCTGGCTTCACCCACCTCCTAGTCGCGGTCGACAAGTTCACCAATTGGGTCGAAGCCAAACCGATCAAGAAGTGCGACGGCAAGATCGCCACCAAGTTCCTCCGCGAGCTCATATACCGGTATGGCTACCCGCACAACATCATAATGGAAAATGGCACAAACTTTGCCAAATGCGCCATGGTAGAATTCTGCGAAGAGCACAACATACGACTCGACCTCGCCTCAGTCACCCGCCCAGAATCAAACGGCCCAGCAGAACGCGCCAATCGGAGTGTCCTCCATGGGCTCAAGCCACAACTTTAGGTGCCCCTCGAGTGAACCCCAGGATACTGGGTCGAAGAGCTCCCCTCTGTAATATGGGGCATCCACACCTCCGTCAACCGCTCCACGGGGTTTATGCCTTTCTTCATGGTGTACGGCGCTGAGGTCGTAATGCCAACCGACCTGGAGCACGACTCACCTCGAGTCGCGAACTACGTCGAGGCAGCCAACAAGGTCGCCCGCCAAGATGGAGTCGACTAGCTCGACGAGGCACGCGACCTAGCTCACTCCCGCACCGCCATCTACCAATAGGGACTTCGCCGCTACCATTGTCGCTGAGTCTGGACCCGCACCTTCTAGGAAGGCGACTTGGTCCTACGACTGGTCCAGGACAAGAAGGGCATGCACAAGCTTTCCCACCCATGGGAGGGGCCATTCGCCATAGGGCACGTCCTCGGCAACGATGCCTACTACCTCATCGACATACGAGGCAATGACCATCTTGAGGTCGGAAGGCCATGGAATGTAAAACTCCTCCAAAAGTACTATACATAGAACTCAAACTTGTACTCAGCTGCTATATAATGAAATACATCCAGATCACACAAATTGTGTCTACTTGCAATCTTCTGGTGCCATTCGCACTTGTACATTCAGCAATATGCTACCTACGGAAGTCAACCCTTGGTTGAGCGACCGGCGGGATTCAGTAGTGCGACCCAAGGGCACCAAAGATATTCGGGATTTGTGTCGTCCACGAACACGCCAACCCGGAGCCACCATCGGAGTCGCCCCACTCGACTGGTCTACTGGGCCAAGAAAACCGATAAACGCTTCCCACAGCGACATGTCCTCCTGATGACCCACAAGTATAGCTGAAGGCCTAGGAGCATAACTGAAGCCCAGTCGGATTAGGTCAAAAGCCTCAGAATCCATAACTAATTCGGTTGTATACTGTAAACCCTAGCGAGGCACCCCCTATATAAGCCTCTCTAGGGTAGCTTGAGCACTTACGTTCCATCATATACCCCTTCAAGCGACTCGCTGCTTAGACGCCGAGCTCGTCACCCCTGTAACTCGATCTCCATCAATCTAATCTAGCAGGAGTAGCTCTTTACCCTCCGGGGGCCGAACCTGGGTAAATCCATGTGCATCCGCCCCCATGTCGCACCGTAGATGGCCTCCATCCCTCTCCCCCGATTCTATCAATCGCTGCATATGGCAGCGGCTGTCGTGGCCATTCCCACGACATTAATTAATGCGCTGACCATGGCCGTGGTAACAAGCAGATGGATCATTGGGATTGGGAAGAATTGTCCATGAGGACTCCTAGTAGGTATATGGGTTGCTTGCCTACTCACTTATAAATAAGAATTATCATTATCACTTATTCCGCTTATTCCATTTGGAACTTTCACTATCACCATGAACTAATTCTCTCCATCCCTAACTTCTCATCTGCAGGACCTTTACAAACCTTTCACATCTTTACTTTTATGCAACTTACTTATTTCCTAAGCAAGTTCCTCTATCTTTTACTCACCACTTCCACCATCAACCTTTGCAGTCAATTCACTCAAGACCCATGAAACCTTGTGTGCGACAGAAACACCGCATAAAAAACACTTTCCTAGGCTCCTTGTCAGGATTGATATAAAAACTGGAATTAATACTTCCGTGAAAACATTCTTTGACGAACCTGTGCACTTGCAGGCCATCAAGATATTTTCTGGTGCCGTTGCCGGGGATCTAAGCGCTGAGTGTTGTTTCTTGACAACAACAATTGTTGATACCATTCAAGATCTCCATTGAAGATAGAGGTCCCCCTCAATCAGGAAAAACCTATTTACCTCCATATATTGATCGTGTTCCGATCAAGAGACGATTAGAATTTATTGAAAGATTTACTAATTCGAGTACTGTAGACATGAACATCTTGATTCCATTGATGGCAGATTTGACCATCACCCGAGGGGCTGAACTTGAGCTACCTTTGGGAGAGTATGGGAATCCATCTAGGCACTTGAGGAAAATGCGTATTCTTTGTCCTGAACTTGAGGGTCAGGAATTTGAAATATATCCTGAGCTAATATATATGATGAAAGAAATTGCTTTCACAGGAAAAGAAGAGGAAAACCCTAGTGACCACTTGACAAGGTTACACAACCTTTGTGTTACTCTTAAACCATCAAGTTTACCAATAGAGTTTTTACTTCATAAACTCTTTCACTGGTCTTCAAAAGATAATGCTTTAGCTTGGTTACAATCATTACCTAATCATACCATAAAAAGATGGGAAGATTGCACCCGAGAATTCATGCATAAATATTGTTCATTGAAATCATGCAGATCAGACAAAGTATAACAAATTTTCTACAAACAATTGGAGAGACCTTTTATCAAGCATGGAATAGATATTATGCAATGATTACGAAAGTTCCAAATCATGGTTTTCATGAGAGTCTAGTAATCCAATATTTTTATAATGGGCTTAATGACGAAACAAAAGATATGATTAATCGATCTGCGGGAGGAGAAATATGCAACTTAACACTATCGGAATGTGTAAAGCTTTTTTAGGTAAGATCCTTTAATGACGAACAATACAATCCAGTTGAGGATGTTGAACCACAAAAAGGTATGATTCACATACCACAAGATCTTATATCTGAAGTCAAAAAGTTCATGGAAGAGAATGGTATAGCTTTAGAACTTGTAAAAGAAAACAAAGTTGACATTTTTTAAACTTATGCAATAGAAGATGATTTAAATCTTTTAATACCGAAGTTTAAATATCAACAAATTCAATCCCGTGAGAAAAACTATAAACGTCTTATGACACAATAAATGAATATAAGAGACCTAACAGAAGTCTTTAACGACTTGGGTCAAGCCACAAAACATTTAGATAGATATCTAAGTATGGTTAAAACCTAGTGTGAGCAAATAAATAAAATCCAAACTTTGATTTTGAACCAAGGAAATTTCAATACTGTTTCTACTAACATTGTTACTAGGCGTGGTACAAAAACTCAGAAACCACAAGGGCCACCTTGGTACCAAGAAGAGCAAGCTCGAAAAGCAAGAGAGACTCAGGAGATGAGTCAAGAAGAAGAGTATCTAGTCGACCCCTAGGATGACTCAGGAGATGAGTCAAGAAGAGGAGGAAGTGGGGGATAAGCATAAACCATATGATTCGGATGCTGAGACTATCGATTCAAGGGAAGAAATCGATCTCAGCAAGGAAAAGAAGAGAAAGTAATTATCTTGCATGAAGAACAAGCCAATAAGCAAAAATTGGCTGCAAGGAAGAATAATAAGAATGCTCAACCGGTGACAAGGGTAAAAGAAAAGATAATACCGACCAAAAAGAAAATTCCTTACCCTAACCGAGTTCATTAAAAACCAGATAAAGCTATTTATGATTCTTTTGCTGAGGCACTGGACAACTTGCATTTATAACTTCCTTTAACTGATGCTATTCAAGTTCCTACTTATAAAAAATTATGCGAGGCATACTTATTAGGAAAATAAAGGTAACCAAGGCTGTAGCAGTTATGACAAGCTTTGGTGATAAACTTCATGCTAAGCTTGGGAATCTAGGGATACCTACCATCTCTTTTGCAATAGGGAAAACTAATATATTCAATGCTCTTTGTGATTTAGGAGCAGGTGTTAGTGTTATGCCTTATTCCTTATTAAAGAAATTGAATCTTGGAGAGTGTTCTCCTACTTAGATAACATTACAAATGGTAGATAAGACAACTAAACAACCTGTTGGAATGATCGAAGATGTTTTACATAGAATAGATCAACATGTGATACCCATTGATTTTATTATTCTTGATGTTCCTAAGGATGACAAAATATCTATCATCCTTGCAAGACCTTTCTTAGTACATCTAGAGCTAATGTAGATTGCTCCAACAGTAAGATTATATTCAATATATATGATGATCAGATTGTTCGATACTTTCCTAAGAAATAGGAGCACAATGGAAAATACATTCCACCACCTAAGCATGATCAGGCAGCAAAGACTAAACAAAAAGTGTCGTTGAGATGAAAGCCGATGATATGGAGTTTGATTAGTCAAAACTCTAGAATTAAACACTTAATGGGAGTTAACCCATTCTTAATAAATAAAGTTTAATTTTTTTATGATTACTACTTTATTATTTGTATTATCTAATAAGTTTGTTTTGAGTTTTTAGTTCATTCAGAGAATTTACCTTAACGAATTTGAGAAGCAAGGGAAAAATGAAGAAAAGAAAAAGGGTTCCGTACAGATAACAAGCACTAGTACGGCCGTGGTACACCTGTACCGTCCGCCCGTACCATGTCTCAATGAAACCTGCAATAGGAATAGTGTCAGCGACAACCAGTGGTACGGGCGGGGTATGCCTGTACCCCGTGCCTATACTGAACATCGACAAAACACACCATGGTTCCCGAATAGATAACGACCACTGGTATGGTCAGGGTACGCCCGTACCGCACGCCTGTACTAGGTTGACCAGGTTTGATCTCGAATGCTAATGTTGATCCAACAGTGACGACCACTGGTACGGGTGGGTTGCGCCCATACCGCCCGCCCATACCACGTGCGTCGCCAGGTAAAGGCCGATGGCGGTAGGCTCCTAGCCAGCCTCCTTCTTCTTCTTCCTCTTTCTTCCTTGTTCTTTCTCTTTCCACCACAAACCCTTGCCTCCTAAAACCCTTGATTCTTCATTGTTTTCGAGTTTTTTAGTTGGAGAATCTTCACATCGGTAAGTTTCTCGTCCGATCCATACTCTATTTTCTAAAATCCATGGTTGAATTCATCACATTGGTTATTTAGATGAGTTCATCATATTTTGAGGTTATTATTGATTTATCATGTTAGGATTTGTAATTTCTACATGTAATCGTTTGTTTATATGATAGAAACTTGATGCCTATAGTTTTCTTCAAAAATTTCATAGCACAATGCATAACATTGGAAGGATGTTCTGCTCAGGCAAGGGCTCGGGTGCGGTGGGACCCTCGGGCTCCGCCAAGCTGCCGGGTTCGAAGAAGAGATGCTCAGAGGTGGACAGCTTGAGGGCTGCCATGAGCCGAGACTATGAGAGGGCACTATAAGAAAAGTTTCCTTCTGCAATGAATTGGCCCGACGGTCGTCGTAGAAGGCGCGTCTTCCGCGACGAAATTCTCTGCTCGACCGTGGCTGATGGAATTTTTTTCTAGTTTCGCGGCCCTCTACTACGACAGATTTGCTAAAAACATGGAGGAAGCTTGGCTGGCGCGTGGCAGAAGCAAGATTTTCATTTCCTCGCGCCATGTTGACTCGCCGAAGTCTTTTGAGGCATGTGGGTCCCGGATGTCTATGTCTCTAGAGGACCATACTTTTCGGTCGCGCCTTCCTGATTTGAACTCGATAACGTTGCTCGAGGCATCTGTCGTTTAGTCAGGCTGCTAGGTCCCACATGTCAGCCTCTCATTAGAAGGATCATGTGTATGATGGAATTTTTTTCCTTCGCTCGCGCTACCTTGTTCCAAAGTTGATAGCATTGCTCGATGCATCTACCATATAATCAAGCTCCTCGGACCCACATGTCATCCTCTCATTAGAAGAAACGTGTGTATGATGGAATTTTTTTCTTCGCTGGCGCTACCCTGTTTCGAGTTAATAGCGTTGCTCGACGCATCTACCATTTAACCAACCTCCTTAGACCCACGTGTGTATGATGGATTTTTTTTCCTTGGCTCACGCTACCCTGTTCCAAACTTGATAGCATTGTTCGATGCATCTACCGTTTAATCACGATGTTGGGCCCCACACTTATCCTCTCATTAGAAGAAACATGTGTATGATGGATTTTTTACCCTCTGTCACGCCTTCGTGTTCCGAACTTGATAGCGTTGCTTGCTGCATCAGCCGTTTAATCAAACTCCTGGACCCCACATGTCATCCTCTCATTAGAAGAAACGTGTGTATGCTAGATTTTTTCCCTCGGTCGCGCCTCCATGTTCCGAACTTGATAGCGTTTCTCGTTGCATCTACCATTTAATCATGATACAGGGCCCCACCCCCACATGACACTCATTAGAAGAAACGTGTGTATGACGGAATTTTTTCTCTCGGTCGCGCCTCCGTGTTTTGAACTTGATAGCGTTTCTCGATGCATCAACCGTTTTTCTAGGCTGCTCAGTCCCCCCATGTGAGCCTCTCATTAGAAGAAAGGTGTTCATGCTGGACTTTTTTCTCGCTCGTGCCTCCCTGTTTCAAACTTGGCAACGTCGCTCGAGGCAGAACCTGTATAAGGCCGCGCTACTGGGTCCCACATGCCGGTATCTCTGTATATCAAACCTGCGTATGATGGACTTTTTTCGGCCGCGTCCGCGGTTTTGACCTTGGCAACGTTGCTCGATGTGGTAGCCGTGTATGGTCTTGCTGTTGAGGCCCCCATGTCACCCTCTCTGGTATGTTCTGGCTGGTGTGTAACATCCCAAATCTTTAATCAATGTTATCAAGATCCAAATCACCCAATTTAGGGTTAACAAAAACTTTTTATTATTAAAAACAAATATGAATGCATGTGTGTTTGCATTAAGATAGAATTGTTTGAAAATGCCATGTTTGATTGTTCTAATGGTTGTAAAATGATTCAAAGGTGAATGCCACATCATCTAGATCATTCCATAACCAAATCCAAAGAAAAAGAAATCAAATGGAATTAATAAATGCAAATGGTCACTTTTGCCATTTTAATCCACTAGGCCACTTTAGGTGTTCCTAGAAGTCAAATTCAAACAGAAACAATTCTAACTCTTTGCACCCCTTGCTAGTACAAGTAAAGATCTACCAAGGACCACTTTGAAATCTTACAAAAACATTTAACAACTAATTTTAAATGGCATTTGAAAATGGAATCCATTTCATATACATAGATCCCACTTTTTCAAAAACCACTCAAATGAGTTCAGCTTGACAATCCCAAGAAAACACAGACTACCAAGCATAAGATCAAAGCACCCACCAAAAATCTTTTCAAAATTCAAAATTTAATCTCTTGTGGCCATTGTGTCAAACACCTTGTGATCACAGATAAACCTGCCTAACTAACACTGTTTTGATCAATGCTTTGTCGACCCATTTCACCTCAATTCACTCCCCTGGTCTCCCCTAGTTCTAACCATGCCATCAAGGAGCTACCATTTAGACTTTAGCAGTAGTGCCGCGCCACCCCGAGGCCATGCCCGTCGGTCGAGCACGGGCAGCTCGCAGGAGACCACCCATCCCCTCTCCGCCGTACCTGGGAGGTAGGCATGATAGCGCTGCTGCCCACTGTCCCTTCCCCGAGCAATGCCAAGCCCTGGACCACCACAAACAACCCATGCTCTCCGCCTCTGCACCATGCACAACCCATGCCAGAGCGCTGCCCCCAACAGCCTCGCATAAGCCACACCATGCCCTCAGCTTGAACGCGTCGCTCCGCATTGACCCTAGTACACTCCCAAACATGCCCATTTCCCGCCGCGCGACCTGCGCCAACCGCACGACGCATCGAGCACCGCCGCTTCCGCTCAGAGTGCCAGCCACGCTCGACCAAAAGCCACCGCCCCTAGCCGTGCCATTATGCCGTAGCTGACTGCCAGGAGGCAGCACACCGTCCGCCTACCCCGCCCATGCCTTTAGCACCCTGTACCACCATCACCGACGAGTTCATCGTCGCACCCCTCGATCATCTCATTAGGTTATATAAGGATCCCTCCCTAGCACCGTTTCTCCACACTCCAACACTCCCCGCCTCCCACTGAGTCCCTCACACCATCCCCGGAGCCACTCGAGCCACCGTTCGCCGGAATTTCCACCGGAGCCACCGCAGTAGAGGAGGAAGGGGCAGTCGATTGTGACCACCCCAGGAGCCGCCGCGACCATGCCTGAGTCCACCGTCGTCCACCAATCCAATCGCCCCCATTGCCATGTTAGCTAGAGCCCTGGTAAGCCCCCAATCGACCCCCATCGAGCCGCTAGGGTTCAGTCTCGTCGGCGACCTGTTCGTCGTCGACGATGAGCCACAGTCGTTGATCTCAGTTCTAATCACACGGCCCACATCGCCCCGTACCGCTTCGCGTTAGATGTGCTACTCACATGTTGACCCCTCTTGTCAGTTGCCCGCTGCGCCGCGGAGCGCCACTGGGTCGGCCCATTTAGTTTCCCGCGCTGGCCCTAGGATTCAAATAATGATTTTTCTATTTAAGCTTAAACTAGATTCTGTTCACTAGTTTAAAAATCAATTCAGACAGTTTGACTGAACCAAATTGAATGATTCAAATTTTGTTAGAAATATAATTCAAATATCTATCCAAGCCCGTTGGATTTAAATCAATTTGAGTTATAGATCATCTATAGCAAAAATAACAAGACAGATACTTTTCTACATTCAAACATTTTTCAAAAATCAACCATAATAGCTTTTGAGTTGATTCCAATTCTAAAAAATCACATTTGATAATATATATCTGAATAGGTAATAATATTTAGGGGTGCATGCAGTGACTTTGGACTAGTACCAAAATAATGCTATATAGGCATTTCTAGTCACGTTAAATCATTTAAATATTAATCTTAAAGTTTATAAAATGTGACCAAACCTTTAAATCACATTCCCATGTATTAGAATATGTGGTGATGACATGTGTCCACATGATCCCATATTTTATTTGGAGAATATTAAATCTTAAGTTATTTCAATGAGTAGAAATTACTTTTCTCAAATAAAATAAATGAAACTAGTTCATTAAATCTAGTGATTATTGTGATGATACAAGATCATCAAGTGTATGCCTCAGTGTGCTAAATAGACTAGTTAAGTATTGTTTGGTGATTGTGTATTTCGTATGTATTTATAGACGATATTATCGACTAAGTCTACAAAGAGGAGGAGTTCTACCCCGAGGAACACGAGGAGAATTTCAACCATTGCACCAATCAAGGTAAGCTATTGTTAGCAAGCTAGAATTATACAAGATGACCTAAGCAAGATGCATTAGGCATGCTTGGTTATACCATTTAATTTATAACTATCCCAAGTTTTACTTGCAAGCTTTACTTTCTTTTCCTTTACCAAAGTTCCTTACTCTTTTTATAGATAGCATAAAGAGTATAAAACTAGGCTTATCTAGTTACACTTAGATGTCATTCTATGGCATGAGATTGAAGATTAGAATCCCACCTTAGTGAACACTCTTAACTTAGTAGCTAGTGCTAAGCATAAAACTTGATCACTTTAGATGGGAATACTTGGTGAAAATGCTTATGAAAACCTTGGAATGACGAGTCATTCTATTGAGATGTTTTGACATGTGTTGAGAAACACAAATGGTTTATGATGATGAAAATGTTGAGGCATGAGCCTTACCCCTTTATAAAAACTGATGCTTGGATTCGGATGCGATACCATTCCAAATTTACCGTACAACCACAATACCTGAATTGGGTAGGTCTTAGCCGGAAGTTTATATGCATTAGTATGGGTTCCCTCGCGGAAGAGGTTTGAGCTGAGGCTACCTCTTGATGATTGTCCACCTATGAAGTGCCCAGGATGGCAGATAGCCATGGCTGGGAGGCCAAGCTCATAGGAGAGGTGCTTATACTAGAGTGTGTAAAGGAAAGGTTATGATTGATTATCCACATACTAAGTATGATGATTCAGGGTTATCCCTGACGGATGTATCGAATTTTGTGGTGAAAGTGTACCACCTCTGTAGAGTGTCAAACTATTCGAATAGCCGCATCTGCGGTTATGGACAGTTGGAGTGGCCATATTGTTCCGTCGTCAGATGTTTTCAAAATGACTTATGAAATGAATGGTGACTTTGACTTGACCACAACAGGGTTGTGACTATGAAAACTAAGTTTCCACTTAGGTGATTTAGAACTTTATTTTATGTTTGTTTGTTTCTGAACTCAGCTTAGGTTTCAAACTTAACTTTGCAAATAAACTTAGAGCTTAGCTTTCCTACTAGAACTATCTTACTTATTAGTGATAGTTTGCGAGTACTTAAATAGTACTCATGGCTTTGTCCCTGGCAATTCCCGTGGCTAGACTATGAGGAGGACTACCTGGAGGATGGAGAGCAGGATGGATATGACAACTAGGATCCTCTCCCATCGTCAGCATTGCCTGTGACCCTGAAGATGGATCCCACCGCTACGCTTATTATTATTTCACTTCTTGATTTGTATTAAGACTAGATCATGAGATCCTTTATTTGTTGTAAGACCTTATTATGGTTTGTAATGGATGATGTACTGTGATATCCAATCTGTTATTTCTCGCAAAAATGGTAATCATGGGATTGCGATGTATGGCATAACAGGCATCTGGGATTAAAAATCCGGGTGTTGACAAGTTGGTATCAGAGCCATCCTGACCATAGGAGACCCTAGTTAGAATGGACGTCCCGAACAAAAAACTTAATTTCAAAAACAATGAAGTGAGTATTTATGAAAAGCATATTCCCTTCTTATCCCTAAAATTCTTTCTGAAAAGTCATGTTCCTCCAAATTTCTTACATTACTACATAAAATTTGACACACTTGATCACCTCACTAGCTTTCTCATCCTAAATTCTTATAGATGGAACTTCAGTACTGCAAGTTCTACCAGTTGGGCAACGGATGCCAGCTGATCTTCGAGAGGGATCTTGATGCACTGTCTGAGTACCTTGAGTGCCTGCATCCAAAATTCTTCGGAGCTCAACTCAAGGATTTTCCAGGAGGAGATTTGCAATGGCTGATAGTTGCTGATCTTCGAGGCAAGATGGAGGCACCCCTTTCCGAGAAGATTCAATTCACCGTTCAGGAGAACAACTGGCTAGATGGATTAGCCAGGGCTATGCATGAAGCTCTCGCCCGTCTGTGTGGGAAAAACATCAACTTGATCCAGGGAACTCGCTTTGCTCACTATGCAAGGCGTGATTCTATGGGAATGCCATTAGAGATGCCAAGTCACCCAAAGATGAAGCGCCAAGTGGAGAATCTGGACTTCCTGCTTTATGACAGACAGAAGGAATTGGATAATGCCCGAGCCTACGCCAACCACAACCTTGCCATTGCCGCCAAGAAGGACCAAACTTTCGCCCTGCTCGTCAAGGATTGTTAATCACTTCGCCGGCAACACGAGAAGAAGGATCGCACCATCGCTCGTCTTCGCAAGAAGGTGGAAGACCTTGAGAAGACCATCCAGGAGCAAGAAGCTCAGCTTGCATCAAAAGAGGAGGAAGAAGAAGAAGGTGAAGACATCCAGGGAGATATTCACTCATACCTCAGCAATGACGATGACTACCTGGAGGATGATGCCATGGACTTCTACATCGACAATGATGACTCCAACTTCATAGATGATGAGTAGATGCACTTAAGCACTATCGTAGGAGCCATATGTATCGGTCCCACTGTATCTTGCTTACAGAATGGTTCTTAAAACCATCTGTTTTCCTTTTATTGTTGTGGTGTGTGTGTTTGTATCGTGTGCTTTGCATGAATGAATGAGAATGAGTTAGTTTGCAAACTCAAAGTTTTAGCTTTGAAAACAAAACCATGAACCTTAGAACTTTCCCTCTTATCCCATTATCTATCTCAATCTTTAGATGACTCGTGGAAACCAAGGAGGAAGCAGCTCATCGTAGGACCCGATGTTGTAGATTCTGCAGATGCTAGTTTGAGACCGTGAAGCTAATAGAGCAGAGCGCCAAGCCAACCAAGCCACCCTGCAACAGATCGCTCAGATGGCCCACAACAATCAAGGCCATGGAAATCTGGATCATCATGGATCCAAACTCAAAAACTTCCAGAATACCAATCCCCCTATCTTCAACAAGTCTGAGGACCCATTATATGCATATGATTGGTTGCAGACTATGGAGAATAACCCAGAGGTAGCAGGAGTTGACGACAACGAGAAAGTTCTGTTTGCCACCCACTATATGGAAGGAGATGTAAGAGCCTGGTGGAATAGTATCCGTAATATGAACCACGGTCAGATCATGACGTGGGAAGCCTTCAAGACCAAGTTCAGTTGCACCCATGTGCCGCAAGGTTTAGTCACCAGCATGAGAGATGATTTCAGAGAACTTAAGCAAGGTAGGATGACGGTTGTTGAGTATCGTGACAGATTCTTGTCCTTAGCAAGATATGCACCTGATGAGATCAACACTGAAGCCAAGAAGAAGGAGATTCTTGAACGGACTGCATGATGAGATGCAGACTGTTTTGGTCAACATTCGTTTTGATGACCTAGAAGGGTTAGTAGACTCCGCCATCCATATGGAAGGGAAGATCAACCAAGCCAATGACAACCTCAAGCGTAGAATGATGCACCAGAGCGGATCCAACCACCCTCAGAAGTATGGCCCCAACCCGTCTGTAGGATATGCCCCAAGAAACAATAGACCCCCAATGTCTCGCCCAAGCTACCCCAACCGTAGCGGAGGAAATGTGAAGTCCGGAGGAAACCACAACAATAACCCCGGCAACTCCAACAACTTCAACCGTGCCCCACCCAAGTCCAACAAAAACAACAACAACAATACTGCCCCAAGGATTGGAAGCAATGTCGTGCCTGTTGCAGCAAAAGACAAGTCTCAGATTACTTGCTTTGAGTGTGGAGTGAAGGGTCACTACTCCAATGAGTGTCCCAGGAAGCTTGCAGGAGCCACCACCAATGTGAATGCCCTAGCTCAGCAGCAGCGCCGTGTTTAGCCCAGAAGAAGATTCACCCCAGGGAACCCGCACAACCGCAGCGGCCGTCTGTTTCACATGAATGCTGAAGAAGCCCAGGAAGCACCAGATGTCGTGATGGGTATGTTTTCTGTTAACTCGGTATTAGCATGAGTTATGTTTGATTCTAGAGCATCGCACTCATGTTTTACAGAAGAATTTGCATGCACTAGTAAGATTCACCCAACCAATTTGAAGCATGTTATGATAGTTCACATTCCTGGTTCAACCACCAAAGATAGAAAAATTTGCAAGGCTGTACCTATCAGAATCCATGGGATAGATTTTTATGTAATCTAATAGTACTTGGAACCAAAGGTTTGGAAGTAGTACTAGGAATGGATTGGATGTCGAAACATAAAGGATTGATCACTGTGCCAAGAAAGCCATAACCATGACCAGTAGCTCTAGAGTATCAGTAGAGCATATATCTGAAACTTTGCCCCGTCAATTCAAATGCAACAAGAGTCTAGCCTTACCAACCATTGACCAAGTCAGAGTAGTCTATGAATACCCTGACGTATTCCCAGATGAATTGCCCGGTATGCCCCTAGATCGGGATATCGAGTTCATTAATTCCTGGAACTGGACCCATATCTCAGAGACCCTATAGCACGAACCCATCAGAGTTAGTGGAGCTGAAGAAGCAACTTGATGCTATGCTAGATAAATGCTTGATTCAACCAAGCGCATCACCATGGAGATCGCCCGTTCTGTTTGTCGACAAGAAAGATGGAGGGAACCATTTGTGCACAGATTATCGGAAGCTAAATGATGTCACCATCAAGAACAAGTACCCACTGCCAAAGATAGAGGATCTGTTTGATCAGTTGACTGGTGCCAGAGTGTTCTCTAAGATTGATCTTAGAACTGGTTATCACCAACTCAAAATTCGTGGAACGGATATTCCAAAGACCGCTTTTACTACCAGATATGGATTGTATGAGTATACGGTCATGTCTTTTGGATTAACCAATGCCCCTGCTTATTTCATGAATTCATGAATAAGATCTTTATGAATTTTCTAGATAAGTTTGTCGTTGTGTTTATCGACGATATCCTTATCTATTTCAAGTCAGAACAAGAGCATGAGCAACACCTGAGAATCATCCTTGAAACCCTTAGAGAGCATCAGTTGTATGCCAAGTTCAGCAAATGTGAGTTTTGGCTGAAAGAAGTAGGATTCCTCGGACATATTGTGTTGGCAGGAGGAGTCGCTGTTGATCCCGCCAAGATCAAAGATGTTGAAAAATGGAAAGCCCCAACCACTCAAACTCAAGTCCATGCATTTCTCGGATTAGCGGGATACTACCGCAAGTTTGTTGAAGGATTTTCGAGCATCGCCCGACCGATGACCCAATTGCTGAAGAAAGACAAGAAGTTTGAATGGACCGACAAATGTGAAGCAAGTTTCCAAGAACTCAAGAAGAGATTGATTTCAGCCCCAATATTGATTATGCTAGATATCAAGAAGCCGTTTGATGTGTATTGTGATGCATCCAAAATTGGTCTCGGATGTGTGTTGATGCAAGAAGGCAAAGTCATCACATATTTGTCGAGACAACTAAAGCAACATGAGCAAAACTACCCTACCCATGATCTCGAACTAGCAGCCGTAGTTTTAGCGTTGAAGACATGGTGTCATTACCTGATGGGTAATCGCTATGAGATTTATTCAGATCACAAAAGCTTGAAGTATATTTTCACTCATAAGGAGCTGAATATGAGGCAAAGGAGATGGATAGAGTTAATCAAAGATTATGACCTTGACATTCACTATCACCCCGACAAAGCCAATGTGGTAGCGGATGCTCTTAGCAGATTACCATGTAGATTAAACACCATGATCAAGGAGAAGCAACCAAGCTTGCATGAGGAGTTGGAGCAGTTTAGAACAGATCTAGTTAGCAAAGGATTCTTAGCTAGCATTGAACTTCAACCCACTTTGATTAGTCAAATCAAGGAAGCCCAGAAGGGAAATGAAAGTATCGATGGAATCAAGCGTCGTATTGGTACATGAAAGGTACCTGGATTCACCGAAGATGAAGAAGGAGTTTTGTGGTACAAAGGACGTATCTGTGTGCCAGCAGATTCGGAGCTAAAGCAAGTTATCATACAGGAAGCTCATGATACTCTTTATTCTATCCACCCTGGAGGAACGAAGATGTATCAAGATTTGAAGGAGCAATTTTGGTGGCACAAGATGAAGAAAGAAATAGGAAGCTACATCGCCAAGTGTGATATCTGTCAGAGATTCAAAGCAGAACATCAGAGACCCACAGGACTGTTGCAACCATTGCAGATTCCAGAATGGAAATGGGATTCCATCAGAATGGACTTTATCACCGATTTGCCTACTTCTAGTAGGGGAAATGACTCAATTTGGGTCATTGTTGATAGACTGTCCAAGGTAGCCCATTTTATACCTGTCAAGACAACCTACCAGAGTTCTAAGCTAGCAGAGTTGTATATTGCTAGAATCGTCAGTTTGCATGGAACCCCCAAGACCATAGTGTCGGATCGAGGAACCCAATTTACCTCGAGATTTTGGCATAAAGTCCAAGAAGGATTTAGCACCGCTTATCACCCTCAAACCGATGGACAGACTAACCGAGTCAACCAAATCTTAGAAGATATGTTGAGAGCTTGTGTGTTAGAGTATGGATCAAAATGAGAAGACTGTCTGCCTTTCGCAGAATTCTCATACAACAATAGTTATCAATCCAGTTTGCAAATGGCCCCATTTGAGTTCTTATACGGAAGAAAGTGACGTACCCCCTTGAATTGGTCGCAAGTAGGAGAGAGTCAGATTTTCGGACCTGGCATCCTACGAGAAGCCGAAGAGAAGGTTCACAAAGTCCGTGAGCACCTCAAGACCACCTAATCCGGACAGAAGAGTTATGCTGACAAGAGACGTAGAGACCTGACTTTTCAACGTCGGAGATTTTGTGTATCTCAAAGTTTCGCCATTGAAGGGAACACAATGTTTTAGTGTGAAAGGAAAGTTAGCCCCCAGATATATTGGACCCTTCAAGATTTTGAATCACCGAGGAGAAGTATCGTATCAACTGGAACTGCGAGAAGAGATGTCAGCCATCCATGATGTGTTCCATATCTCATTACTTCGCAAGTGTTTAGAAGTGCCAGAGAAGACCGAAGTTTTCAAGAACATCGATCATCTAGCCAGTGATATCAACAAGGATCTGACGTATCGTGAAGTGCCCATCCGTATCCTAGAAGAAGCCTTCATAACCACTAGGACCCGGAGTATCAAATTTCTCAAGATCCAATGGAGCAACCATACCGAGGAAGAAGCCACATGGGAACGAGAAGATTACATTAGGACTGAGTTTCCAGATCTCTTTAGTTCCTAGTTTTTCTTAAATCTCGGGACGAGATTTTGTTTAAGGGTGGAAGGTTTGTAACATCCCAAATCTTTAATCAATGTTATCAAGATCCAAATCACCCAATTTAGGGTTAACAAAAACTTTTTATTATTAAAAACAAATATGAATGCATGTGTGTTTGCATTAAGATAGAATTGTTTGAAAATGCCATGTTTGATTGTTCTAATGGTTGTAAAATGATTCAAAGGTGAATGCCACATCATCTAGATCATTCCATAACCAAATCCAAAGAAAAAGAAATCAAATGGAATTATAAATGCAAATGGTCACTTTTGCCATTTTAATCCACTAGGCCACTTTAGGTGTTCCTAGAAGTCAAATTCAAACAGAAACAATTCTAACTCTTTGCACCCCTTGCTAGTACAAGTAAAGATCTACCAAGGCCCACTTTGAAATCTTACAAAAACATTTAACCACTAATTTTAAATGGCATTTAAAAATGGAATCCATTTCATGTGCATAGATCCCACTTTTTCAAAAACCACTCAAATGAGTTCACTTGACAATCCCAAGCAAACACAGACTACGAAGCATAAGATCAAAGAACCCACCAAAAATCTTTTCAAAATTCAAAGTTTAATCTCTTGTGGCCATTGTGTCAAACACCTTGTGAACACAGATAAACCTGCCTAACTAACACTGTTTTGATCAATACTTTGTCGACCCATTTGACCTCAATTCACTCCCCTAGTCTCCCCTAGTTCTAACCATGCCATCAAGGAGATACCATTTAGCCTTTAGCAGTAGTGCCACGCCACCCCGAGGCCATGCCCGTCGGTCGAGCACGGGCAGCTCGCAGGAGACCACCCAGCCCCTCTCCACCATACCTGGGAGGTAGGTGTGATAACACCGCCTCCCACTGTCTTCCCGAGCAATGCCAAGCCCTGGACCACCGCAGACAATCCGTGCTCTCCGCCTCTACACCATGCACAACCCATGCCAGAGCGCTGCCCGCGACAGCCTCGCACAAGCCATGTCGTGCCCTTAGCTTGCACGCACCGCTCCGCCTTGACCCCAGCACACTCCCAGACATGCCCATTTCCCGTCGCGCGACCTGCAGCCACCGCACGACGCGTCGAGCACCGCCGCTTCCGCACAGAGCGCCAGCCGCGCATGACCAAAAGCCACCGCCCCTAGCCATGCCATTAGGCCGTAGCTGACCGCCAGGAGGCAGCGCACCATCCGCCTACCGCGCCCATGCCTTTAGCAACCTGTACCACCATCACCGATGAGATCATCATCGCACCCCTCGGTCCCCTCGTTGGGCTATATAAGGAACACTCCCCACCTCCCACTGAGTCCCTCACACCATCCCCGGAGCCACTCGAGCCACCGTTCGTCAGAATTTCCACCGGAGCCGCCACAGCAGAGGAGGAAGGGGCAGTCGATTGCGACCACCCCAGGAGCCGCCGCGACCACGCCTGTGTCTGTCGTCGTCCACCAGTCCGATCGCCCCCATCGCGACGTTAGCTAGAGCCTTGGTAAGCCCCCAATCGACCCCCACCGAGCCGCTAGGGTTCAGTCTCGCCGGCGACCTGTTCGTCGTCGACGATGAGCCATAGTCGTTAATCTCAGTTCTAATCGCACGACCCACATCGCCTCGTACCGCTTCGCGTTAGATGTGCCGCTGACATGTGGACCCTGCTTGTCAGTTGCCCGCTGCGCCGTGGAGCACTACTGGGCCGGCCCATTTAGTTTCCCGCGTTGGCCCTAGGATTCAAATAATGATTTTTCTATTTAAGCTTAAACTAGATTATGTTCACTAGTTTAAAATCAATTCCGAGAGTTCTACAGAACCAAATTGAATGATTCAAATTTTGTTAGAAAGATAATTCAAATATCTATCCAAGCCCGTTGTATTTAAATAAATTGGAGTTATAGATCATCTATAGCTAAAATAAAAAGACAGAGACTTTTCTACATTCAAACATTTTTCAAAAATCAACCATAATAGCTTTTGAGTTGATTCCAACTCTCAAAAAACACATTTGATAATATATATCTGAATACGTAATAATATTTAGGTTTGCATGCAGTGACTTTGGACAAGTACCAAAATAATGCTATATAGGCATTTCTAGTCACTTTAAATCATTTAAATATTAACCTTAAACTTTATAAAATGTGACCAAACCTTTAAATCACATTCCCATGTATTATAATATGTGGTGATGACATGTCTCCACATGATCCCATATTTTATTTGGAGAATATTAAATCTTAAGTTATTTCAATGAGTAGAAATTACTTTTGTCAAATAATATAAATGAAACTAGTTAATTAAATCTGGTGATGATTGTGATGATACTAGATCATCAAGTGTGTGCCTTAGTGTGCTAAATAGACTAGTTAAGTATTGTTTGGTGATTGTGTATTCCGCATGTATTTATAGACGATAGTACCGACCAAGTCTACGAAGAGGAGGAGTTCTACCCCGAGGAAGACAAGGAGAATTTCAACCACTACACCAATCAAGGCAAGCTATTGTTAGCAAGCTAGAATTATACAAGATGACCTAAGCAAGATGCATTAGGCATGCTTGGTTATACCATTTAATTTATAACCATCCCAAGTTTTACTTGCTAGCTTTACTTTCTTTTCCTTTACCAAAGTTCCTTACTCTTTTTATAGATAGCATAAAGAGTATAAAACTAGGCCTATCTAGTTACACTTAGATGTCATTCTATGGCATGAGATTGAAGATTAGCATCCAACCTTAGTGAACACTCTTAACTTAGTAGCTAATGCTAAGCATAAAACTTGATCAGTTTAGATGGGAATACTTGGTGAAAATGCTTATGAAAACCTTGGAATGATGAGTCATTCTATTGAGATGTTTTGACATGTGTTGAGAAACAGAAATGGTTTATGATGATGAAAACGTTAAGGCATGAGCCTTACCCCTTTATAAAAACGGATGGTTGGGTTCGGATGCGATACCATTCCAAATTTACCGTACAACCACAATACCTGAATTGGGTAGGGCTTAGCCGGAAGTTTATATGCATTAGTATGGGTTCCCTCGCGGAAGAGGTTTGAGCTGAGGCTACCTCTTGATGATTGTCCACCTATGAAGTGCCCAGGATGGCAGATGGCCCTGGCTAGGAGGCCAGGCCCATAGGAGAGGTGCTTATACTAGAGTGTGTAAAGGAAAGGTTATGATTGATTATCCATATACTAAGTATGATGATTCAAGGTTATCCCTGACGGATGTATCCAATTTTGTGGTGAAAGTGTACCACCTCTGTAGAGTGTCAAACTATTCGAATAGCCGCATCTGCGGTTATGGACAGTTGGAGTGGCCATACTGTTCCGTCGTGAGATGTTTTCAAAATGACTTATGAAATGAATGGTGACTTTGACTTGACCATAACAGGGTTGTGACTATGAAAACTAAGTTCCCACTTAGGTGATTTAGAACTTTATTTTATCTTTCTTTGTTTCTGAACTCAGCTTAGGTTTCAAACTTAACTTTGCAAATAAACTTAGAGCTTAGCTTTCCTACTAGAACTACCTTACTTGTTAGTGATAGTTTGCGTGTCCTTAAAGAGTACTCATGGCTTTGTCCGTGGCTATTCCCGTGGCGAGACTATGAGGATGACTACCTGGAGGAAGGACAGTAGGATTGATATGACAACTAGGATCCTCTCCCATCGTCAGCATTGCCTGTGACCCTGAAGATGGATCCCACCACTACGCTTATTATTATTCTGCTGCTTGATTTGTATTATGACTGGATCATGAGATCCTTTATTTGTTGTAAGACCTTATTATGGTTTGTAATGGATGATGTACTGTGATATCCAATATGTTATGCCTTGCAAAAATGGTAATCCTGGGATTGCGATGTATGGCATAATAGGCATCTGGGATTAAAAATCTGGGTGTTGACATTGTGGGTCCCTGATGCCAGCCTCTCTACAAGTATTTAACTTTTTTTTCAAACCCGACAATTAAACTCGAGGGATGCTGCAGGTTGGTGGGTCTGCGATGTCATCCCCTCCGTAATGCGATATTAAAAAGTAAACCCTTTCTCAAAAAAAAGTAAACCCAAGATATATATAAATATGTACACACAATGGATTCGAACTAAAGACCTTCAAATCAAATCAAATAGACATAAACTAAGTGTTTTGCCACAATACCAAAGATACTAATAGAAATTGAATCATTAAACATGTATTAGTACTACAACTTATGTATTAGTCTTCTAAAAATATTGTTGTGTTTCCGTGTTATCTCTCTTAAAATAAAATAGCAGTGCTACTAGAACCTCGATTTAGAAAAGGCCACATAATGGATTAGTTTCTTAAAAACATGGGTAGGCAGAGTTTTTTAGAGGTGGGGACACTGCTAAAAAGGCCAAATTAAAAAGTTTTTGGGCTATGGTAAATGTGCTCCAATCTAAAGTTTCACTGGGCTGTGTCTCGCCAGAAACGCAGACCTCTTCGAGGGAGGAAAAAAACGATAATTCCGTTGACAGATATTCATGTAAAAATATCTAATGAACATACACCACATGTGACAAAACAGGACTGGTATCCAATGACTTCACTTGGTGAAATCACGCTATATATCTTTACCCTCTCATGTTTGTCCAAAATGCATCCAACGGTTCCGATGACACAAAGGCAAAAGCCTAGAGCAAGCAGCCAACAGCAACGACAGAACATTTGATAAATTCAATACCATTCGAAAGATTAAGGAGTATAGAATATAAAGACATAAAAAAATCGACAGATTCCTAGTTCATATTCTGTAGCACTTGACCAATTCAGAAGCATTTCAAAGTGACTGATTTAGCAATACAAACACTGAAATTCAATATCACTACAGAGAGAGACAGTTCTTGTTTCAGCTCTAAAAACCATGCCACGCGATCAGTTTGCCCTTTTCTCCAAACACACTCGATCACTGGAACACAATCATTGTCATAATATTTGCTCATATAGGGAACCGTCATATAGATACAGATATACCATACCAGTACGTACTAGTCATAGCTCCAATCCAGCAAAAGGTTATCACAGTTTTACCATCCATATATGATCAGTGGAGATAAGACAACCACATAATTAATTACAATAGCATGCGGCCAAAGATCTAGACAGCTAGGAAGTTTATGAACAGCATCTCGCGTTCAGGGCAGCGAGATACATCGACATTGACCGTTCTTCCAATAGTAAGTTTGGCTGCTTTCTAGAACTTGAACCACCTAGAAGTAGCTGCCAAGCGCCCATCAGTCGAGTTAAGGGTGTAGCGTCCCTCGATAAGAAATCCTTCACTCTGCATCATGAAGACTATTGTGCCCTTTCGTCTGGCCTAGAGTTGCTTTGTGGCACTCTTAGGCAATTTCTGAGTCAAAGCAAGAGATAGACGCATAATTACTAAGAGCGATGCACTAAATCATGTGAAACTTGAGAAGACATTCAGAATAGTTTATCTGCCGCCATATACTCACAAACATAATCCGATGCGACCTTGTGATGACACATGTGTAGGATATGGTCTGACAAGGTGCTACCCGGGGTGATGTAGGAGCTTGTGTTAGTGCCTATGTTGGGGCTGGTGCTGGTGCAGGAGATGGTGCCACTAATTGTAGAGGGGCTGGTGCAGGAGCCAGATGGCCCAGAACCAGTGTCGGTGCTAACAACTTGATGCTAGATTCCTTCTAAGGGGTAGCTAAGCTGACTACAGGGATGGTAGAGGCAGATGAGAAGTGTACAAGTAAAATGGTCTCTTATACAACAGTTACTCACAAGACAGTGATCAGAGGATATGATGAGTATACAAGCAAATTAAGTTACTACCTCCATTCTTTCTATTTAGGTCAATAGGTGCCGGAGCAGGAACTAGGGCCAGTGCCATTGGGGGTGCCAATAGCTTGGTGCTGGTTACCTTCTAAGGGGTAGGTAAGGGGACTGTAGGAGTGGTCAGAGAGGAATATGAGATGTGGATAAGCAAAATGGTTTCTTATACAACAATAACTCCTAGACAGAGATGAGAGTATACAAGCGAATTAAGTTACTCCCTCTATTCTTTCTCCAACTGAGGTCAACAGGTGTCGTTGTTGGAACTGGGGCCGGTACTGGTGTCGGTGCCAGCAGCTTGATGTTGGCACCCTTCTGGGTGGTACATAAGGGGAAGCGGACTGCAAAAGTGGTCAGGGTCATATGATGAGTAAAGACAATGGTGCAGAACAGTTAGTCGCAAGAAAATAAATCATTAGAGGTTGTGATGAGTATAGAATCAAATTAATTAATAATACCTTTGTTATTGGTCCTTCGGTTAACAGGTGTACGATGGAGTGCAATTATCTTCCCAGACTTGCTAAAATTGAATGTTACCTCGTCCCCTGCTCCAGACTATTCTCATGGACATACTTGGACCAACCTCGCCCACCCAAATAGGTGGTGGCCATCGTTTGAGAGACATCCACATCATATAGTTGCCGCATGCCTTTAGGGACCTCGCTATACAGAGTTACAAACTTGCCTTTTCTGAACATCTTGTTTATAATAGGGCGAGCGACACCAGGGACAACCTTCATGAGAAAATCGATAGAGAAGTAAGGCGATAGCAAAAAAAGTGAGATACAAGATCTTACATCAAGTCGATCTAAACCACTTGGAATCCATACATGATACCATGGGTACCCTTTGCGAAGGGTGGCCATGCACCATTTTTCATCCCTCTGCCTTTGGAATGGCATATAGGGGCCCCCTTTCAATCCACGAGCTTGATAAGAGGAGGGTAGCAGAAAGGGCTGAGCAACTGGTACATGGTACTAATTGAAATTAAGTGGAAAGGTTAAATTATGTAAAGAGCAAGTAAATCTAATAAAATAAGACAAAACCATTGCCTGTAAAGCAAACAGATTTTATTTTTGTGAACTTCTAATGAGCGTAAAGATATAGTACTAGCTGATAAAAATAACATGGAAAATTATAACATGTGAAATTATGGATTTCCAAATTATACTCACTTCTTAGAGAGGTCACTACCCACCTGGGTACTGTGTTGGCGCTTCCTCGTTGTGTAGAGGATGTCCTCTTTTGGTGCGGGCATCAGAAATCTACTACCCTTGTTGGGGGGATACCCCCGGGTAGGGTCACGCTGGGGTATAAAGGCCGAGTTAGCCGAGGTACGGCAAGGTCAAAGCAAGTGCTGGCCGAGTCACCTCAAGGCAGGCCAAATCATGGAGTAACCCGGACTGGAGGGTGTCCGCCTAACTGAGTCATGGTTGACATATGTAGTATGCCGGCAGGATTTCTGTAACTTGTTTGCAGGTACCCACATGTCTGGATTAACCAGGCATGAGCCAGGTTATATCAGGCCTGCAAGAGAAGGAAGGTATCTCGCTAGTCAAAAGGTGGTCACTGTACGCTGGAGCATGAGCGAAGCGGACAGAGGGAAGGACCACCGAGGCGTGGCCGACAAGGGTGACGCGGCCTGTGTCGGATGACGTTGGCGCCACAGAGGCTCATGTAGCCTCTACATGGCTTACGATGGCGAAAAGTGACCCGGTCGGTTTGCTATTTTGGGAAGAGGCATATTCCAAGGAATATGCCTCCACGTAAGCCCTAATTGAAGACCTAGCCACCCCTTTATAAGGAGGGCTAGGGCATCTGTAGAAGGGGTTGATTCTTGGTGGGTTGGCATTTGGGTAGTTGGTTCCTGAGAGCTAGCTAGTGGTGAGAGTAAGAGAGCTCCTTCTTCCTCCTCTCCCCAATACAGCTAAAGGAGCACTTGTAAACCTTGGAAACCTAGTGAATACAAAGCATCTATGTGTGGAATCACCACACTATCCCTCCCTAGATTCCTCTAGTGCATATTGGCCACACCTTTAGCCTATCCATGGCATCTGCCGTGACACCACCACGACAGTTGGCGCCCACCGTGGGGCTAGCGGTGCTAGCAGGAGTGAAGATCCGGACAGGAAACCTCATCGGCAACAGAGAACGCATCGTCTCTGGGCTCGTTCAGCGCTTTGGAGCGTTGGACTACGTCAGCGACAATGCCGGTTGCTTCGGAAAGCGACCTCTTCCGCGCAACGGCCTCTTCATCAAGCTTGGCGCGCACAAGATCTACATCGCCGTCGATTTGTCGTGCATTCACCCGCGGCACATCGTCGAGGGAGGCGAGCCACCCCTTAGCGCGGCTCGTGGGGCGCGTATCACTCCCTCCCCTGACCGCGCCGAGGTGATGATGACGGCACCTGGCGTTGGCGCAAGCAAGGATCCGACACTAGATCCGGAGGTAACACCCAAAGCACCGAGGAAAAGTAGAGGTCCTCCGCTAGAGAGGCCAGAAAATGTGTTCCAGGAGGCAATAGATAGCTTAGCAAGCCCAGTAGCAGTAGTGGTAGATCCGGCTCAGGCACAGGCCGAGTTAGAGGAAACTAGGCAGAAAATACTGGAGGGTGCAAAAAAGATAGCCGCGGCTCAGCAGTCGTTTTACATGACGCTGCGAGAGTATGCAAGAGCAAATAAGGTAGATACTGTAAAAGTAAAAGGGAGAAACCTCATCAGTGAAATGATAAAAGAGGGTGACACTAGAGTGGAAGAATCAGAGAATCCGTTGTCCATGGGGCTGCCGAAGTACAGCACCCCGGCAAAGAACCTCAGAGCAGCAGATGCGGTTGCATCCGAGTTAGAGGGTTTGACAGGTGAAGCTCGGCAAAGACAGCAGGAAAGGGTCAATGAGTTAGTTCAGATTGCTAACAAACAGAATGAAGAGTTGCTTAGGGAAAACCCGGGGAGAGCTAGAGCTTCCAAGGTTGTTTATTCGGCAGTCGGTAACCCGGAGAAATCTGCTGGAGCTGCATCGTCTCCTCATGGTGGTCCTAGGAGAGAGGAGGTGGTAACCTCGGCCAGGAGGAACAAACAGATAGTCCCATATGACCCGGCAAGGGCAGGGAAAGGAAAAGAAGTGCAGGGAAATGAGGATCAACGAAGTGTCAGCCAAGGTTAAGCTGGACGAGGTAACCACGACCAAGGCAACACCGGTCAGAGAAACGTTGTAAACGGCAATGTCGGACATCGTAACTCGGCGGATGCAGGGCAACCGCAGCAGCGGAATATACCATGGCAAGAGCGAAGTGCCGGCCAAGGTATGCAACAGAGAGGCGTGCCACAAGAGCAAGATAGATACAATGATGGTGATTCGGAAATGGTGAACGCAGGATACCCTAGGCCGGACTATCATGTGATAGGATCAAGGTTGGGAAGCAGGAACTTGATGCCTGATGACGCTAGGTTAAAACTGGATCGGCTTTATAGGTCGGAGCAAACTGAGTGTCAAGGTCCTGCGGGTCCGGCGTGTTTTGGGCCCCGGATCATGAAGGAGCCTCTGGTACCTAACTTCCAGTTACCCAGAGGCACGAAGACATATGATGGTAGCACAAAGCCGGAGGATTGCTTGATTAACTACGCGACAACGGTAAAAATTGCTACAGGCAACTTGAGATGGGCTATGAGATATGTACCTCAGATGTTGGAAGGGCCAGCAAGGGTATGGCTAAACAATTTGCCACCCAGAAGTATTAACTGGTGGATCAATTTTGAGGAAATGTTTGTCAGTAATTTCTCAAGCACGTATCAGAGGCCCAATAGGCCACAGACCCTAGCAATGTGCAAGCAAAGACCAAATGAGATAGACCAGGAATTCTTAACCCGCTGGTGCAGTGTGCAAAACTCATGTGAGGGCGTGATTGAGTCACAGGCCATAGCTTGGTTTGCGCAAGGGTGCAGATATGTAAGCATGATGTGGCAAAGGTTACAAAGGGATATGCCAACTACACTGGCAGAGACAATCCGGATTGCTGATTCATATGCCTTGGGTGATCCGACTCAACCTAGGCTTGTGTCAAATGAGTCAAGTGAGGAGTACTACCAGCAAGATGGAGTCGGGTCATCTCGACGGAATGATTACCGGGGTAAGCAAAGAGATGATAGACTGGACTACAGGTACAGTTCGCAACAAGTTGCTGCTGTGAATCAAGATCAACCCGGAGTAGGGAGTAATCAACGTCGGAAAACCGGAGGGCAACAGTGGACCCCAAGAAATGATGGCAAGAATACTTGGACGCCCGAGCAAAAGAAACAGTGGCAAGAAAAGAAAGAGCGGCCGAGGTATACGTATGAGGCAATGCTGGATCAGCCGTGCAAATTTCACATGCCAAATCCAAGTAACCCAGCGGGTCATACAACACGGCAATGTGAGTGGATGAGGAAGATAGAACAAAGTGGTTCGGGGAATGCTCAGGCACCTCGGAACGATCAACCTCGGCAGGAGTTACCCCGACAGCAATTGCTCTCCGGAGCGAACACGCAACAGTTAATGTTGCCACCACCTCCGTCGAGGTATGAAAATCATGAGAGAAGGGATGCAGTGCATCAGGTGGAAAATCAGCATTAGCCAGATCAAAGATATCCCGGCGATGAGGGGAGAAATGAATACAGAGAGCATCACCAGAGTTACTACGTGTTTACTACGGAGGAGATAGATAGAAAGAGCTTGCAGCACCGACATATGGAAGTGAATGCGGTAATGCTGGCAGTGACGAGGTATATGCCTTGGTGGGCTCAGGAAATTACCTGGAGTATCAAAGATCATCCCAAGCTTATGCCAAGTCCTGGTTCGTATGCGTTGGTGCTGGACCCAACATGTATCGGGCCAAACATCAATGTGAGGTTCTCCAAGGTGCTAATTGACAATGGCAGCAGCATCAATATCATGTACGTGGATACGATGCGCAAGTTGGGTATCTCGGAGAACATGCTCCAGCCTACAAGAACAACTTTCCATGGCATTGTGCTAGGCATTTCCTGTGAACCCATTGGCAAGGTCCGGGTAGACGTATTGTTTGGCACAAGAGATAACTGCCGAACTGAAAATTTGGAGTTTGAGGTGGTGAACCTAGAAAGCGCATAGCACGCGTTACTCGGCAGGCCTGCCTGAACAAATTCATGGCAAGTTCTCACATCAGTTATCTAAAGATGAAGTTGCCAGGGCCAAATGGAGTGATTACCATGGCGGGAGATTTCTGACGTTCCATTGAGTGTGCGTTAGCCAGGTCTAACCTGGCCGAGTCACTCGTGATCGCACAAGAAAAGAGAAATATTCAGGAAGTAGCGGCATTGGCTCAGTCCGTGCAGCAATATATGTCGGCGCTGAGTAACCCGCATGGAAGTGTCTCATTTCAAGCAACAAAGGATACCAAGAAAGTGCATGTTGATGATCTGTTCCCATAGCGCACCGTAATGATTCGTGCCAGGTTAAATGACAAATAGGAAAGCGAGCTCGTCAACTTCCTCCGTGAGAATCGGGATATCTTTGCGTGGTCCACACAGGACCTGCAAGGTGTTCCGAGGGAGTTGGCCGAGCACTCTTTGAATGTGAGACCCGGAGCAAAGCCGGTGAAGCAACCTCTCCGCCGCTTCGCCGAAGATAGGAGAAAAGTCATTGGAGATGAGATAGCTCGGCACCTAGCAGCTGGGTTTATCATGGAAGTGCTTTACCCGGATTGGATATCTAATCCGGTGCTAGTGGAAAAGAAGAAAGATGATCCGAATGTGGCAATGGTTTGGCGTATGTGCATCGATTACACGAACCTGAATAAGGCATGCCCAAAAGATCCATTCCCACTACCAAGGATAGATCAAGTCATAGATTCTACTGCTGGGTGTGAACTGTTGTCATTCATAGATGCATATTCTGGTTTCCACCAGATACCTCTGAACCCAAATGATCAAATAAAGACTGCGTTTATCACCCCGTATGGGGCTTATTGCTATCGCACCATGCCTTTTGGTTTACGTAATGCAGGGGCAACGTACCTAAGATGTATGCAAAAATGTTTACACGACCAAATCGGCTGAAATGTGCAAGTATTTGTGGATGATGTGGTTATAAAAATCAAGGAAAGCAAAACGCTCCTTGATGATATCAGGCAAACGTTCGTGAATTTAAGAAGATTCCGAATGAAGCTTAACCCGAAGAAGTGCACCTTCGGTGTCCCGGCTGGAAAATTACTCGGATTTGTTGTCTCCAGCCGAGGTATCGAGGCTAACCCAACTAAAATCCGAGCCATAGAACGAATGGAATTGCTGAAATTTCTTAACGATGTCCATAAGTTCACTGGTTTCCTGGCATCTTTAAGTCGGTTTATATGTCGGATGGGAGAAAAGGCATTGCCTCTCTATCAACTAATGAAAAAAGCGGACAAGTTCGTATGGACGCCGCAGGCCAATGAAGCCTTCATCTAGTTAAAGAAAATGTTAGCCAATGCACCAGTGTTAGCCTCTCCACTATCAAAAGAGCCAATGTTGCTCTACATAGCCGCAACCAACCGAGTTGTAAGTGCAGTAGTAGTGGTAGAGCGCGACGAGGAGGGTAAGTTAGTGCAAAGGCCAATCTATTACCTGAGCGGGGTATTATCAGCATCAAAGCAAAACTATCCTCACTATTAGAAGATGGCGTATGGTGTGTATATGGTAGCAAAGAAGCTAAAACACTACTTTGAAGGACACCCAATCAAAGTGATATGTGAAGCCCCCATATCTGAGATAATGAGCAATAAGGATGCGAGCGGCCAGATCGCAAAATGGGCAATTGAGTTAGCCCCTTATGCTCCGCAGTACGACAGGCGAGATGCGATCAAGTCTCAGGTTGTGGCCGATTTTTTCGTAGATTGGGCTGAAATGCAATATGAGCCACCGTTACCAGATCCGAACTACTGGAGAATGCATTTTGATGGATCAAAAATGAAAACCGGGTTAGGCGCCGGAGTTGTACTCACCTCACCAAAGAACGACCAGTTGAAGTATGTGCTGTAGATCCATTTCGCAGCATCAAATAATGTCGCTGAGTATGAGGCACTTGTGCATGGGCTCAAAGTGGCAAAAGAAATTGGAATACGTCGGATCCAATGCTTTGGCGACTCAGATTTGGTGGTTCAGCAAGTCTCGGGGCAATGGGATGCTTTAGATGCAAACATGGCATTATATAGATTTCATGTGCAAAAAATATCAGGGTACTTTGAGCGATGCAAGTTTCACCATGTACCCCGGCTGGAAAACGAGGCTGCCGACGTACTGTCTAAGCTCGAATCAACCCGACAAGCAATTCCACCAGGTGTAGCACTAGAGCACCTCAGAAAGCCATCTATCAGGCCATCCCCAGAAACCGACTCAATCTACATCCCGGTAGATCCGGAATCCGGAGCTGTACCCATGGACATTGACGTGGGAAGTGGTTCAGGAAACTTGGGGACTGCTATGCAGAACCCGGGGACTGTGTAGCACGACCCGGCCGAGGTTATGTTAGTGGATCAAATGGAAATAGATGAGGATGTGTTTCCGGTGCGAGCTATACCATCTTGGGCACTGCCCATATTTCAATTCCTGAAGGATGGAACCTTGCCCAGTAAAGAGGTGCTTTCCAGGCAAATTCAGAGGCGCGCAAAGGCATACACGATTATCAATGCCGAACTATACAAGAGAAGTGTCACAAACGTTCTCCAACGATGTGTTGACCCGGAAGAAGGGCTTGACATCCTCCAAGATATACATCAAGGGGAATGTGGGCATCACGCCTCATCTAGAGCTTTAGTGGCAAAAGCTTTCTGGCATGGGTTCTACTGGCCAAGTGCCTTGGAACAAGCAGAAGATCTAGTAAGAAAATGCAATGGTTGTCAGAGGTATGCTACCAAGACACACATGCCTATGTCGGAGCTCAAGACCATACCCATTACCTGGCCATTTACCGTGTGGTGTTTGGATATGGTTGGCCCGTTTAAACCATCAAGAGGAAATATGACCCATATTTTGGTTATGGTTGACAAATTTACAAAGTGGATTGTGGTAAAGCCGATAAGAAAATGTGATGGAGCTACAGCCGTGACATTCCTCAAAGATATCATTCTGAGATATGGCTATCCTCACAGTATTATAACAGATAATGGCACCAACTTTGCTGAAGGAGCATTTGCGTGATTTTTTCGAGATAAGAAGATCTGGCTGGACGTTGCCTCGGTAGCCCACCCCGCATCGAACGGACAAGTGGAAAGATCCAACGGATTAGTATTATCCAGGATAAAACCCCGGCTCATTGAGCCGCTGCAAAGATCAGCGGGGTGCTAGATAGAAGAACTACCAGCGGTACTGTGGAGTTTAAGGACAACTCCGAATCGATCAACAGGCTATACGCCATTTTTTCTGGTATATGGGGCAGAAGCTGTATTACCAGCCGACATAGAGCCTGATTCGCCTAGGGTCACCCAATACACAGAAGCCGAAGTTCGAGAAGCCCGGCAAAATGATGTTGATATGCTGGAAGAAGCGAGAGAATTGGCATTGTCCAGATCCGCCATATATCAGCAAAATCTCCGACGCTATCATAGCCAGAAAGTAAACCCCCGGATCTTCCGGGAAGGTGATCTGGTACTCCGGTTGGTACAACATACTGCTGGCATGCATAAGTTATCCCCCCCCCCATGGGAAGGGCCATTCATTGTGAGCAAAGCATTGCACAATGACTCTTATTATCTCATCGATGCAAAACCACAGGAGAAGAACAAGGCGAACAGGTCCGGCGAGGAATCTAAGCGTCTGTGGAATGTAGCTCTACTTCGTCCATTCTACACTTAACAAAGAAGTGTGTGTATCCGAGTCTCTCATACGTCGGTATGTATGCTGGCAGTGAGTTTATCAATGAAATCTTGGCACCTCGAGCAGTAACTCGGGGACTACCTTAATAATATTTGTTGTCTTCTGTACTTGTTACTTATTTTTATGTCGGCTGGCTTAAGTTGCTTCTGCCTAAGCCGGATTAGTAGTGTGTGAGCACCAAAAACTCAACTCTTCGACTTGCTGCTGTCCAACAAGATTTGGCTTCATGGCAAGCAAGAGAACAAGTTTGGAATTGCGTAGCACACGAAAAACGACTAAGGAAAAGAACGTAATCGAGCCCACATTTGTTATTTTGACTAACTTTATGTTCGCCTTATTTTTACTATGCTGGATCATTTTGAGCTAGTCCTAAAAGTTTCCAAGTATTGTTAAGTCAATTTTTGAAACTCGGACTCGTAAGTCATAAAACCGAACCGAGGTAGACACGAGCCGAGCAAGAAAAATTAGAGGAACAAGAAAATGAAACTCGGGGACTACGCCCAAGTTAATCTGGCATGAGCAACTTAGTAGCAAAATATAATCTGTGTACTTAATACATCTGCACCCGGCATACCGGGGATCTGATAAATTTCAAAGTGTTTTTTCACGCTCAAGGAGCAGCAGTAGGTGGAACTCCGGCTTCAGCCTCATCATCGTCTTCATCCTCCTCAACATCGGAAGCTTCATCATCTTCTCCCAAACCATCTTCGACGTATTCGTCGTCAATGGTGCCAAGGAAACTTGGTCCTTCATTCCATTGATGGATGGGAGCAAACTGGATGAGGTTGTGGGCACAAGCCTTGCGCCGGGCTACCCAATCCGGGTCATCGGACCACTTTGATCCGATGCGCAGGCGCTCGAGAAGCTTCAGATCTAACTTTTCGTACCATGTGAGAACAAAGTGAAGGACGGTATCAGCTCCGGTGCGGGCGGCGGATTCCCTCCAGAGGTCAAGCTGGGTCTCGCACTCCATTAACTTGGTAATCAGAGCAGTGGACCCCTCCGGAGTATCTTCACCAGGCCAAAGGGCATTGAAGACCCGGACTGCTCCATCTAGGAGACCCTTACCGTAATTATTCATAATCTCGATGCGAGAGGATAGGCTGACCAACAAGTCCTCCATGTCATAGGGAATATTTTCAGCGCCAGGACCAGTTGGGGTACCCCTCTGCTAGCGGAACTTGGAAACTACAGCAACCGCAATAGCATCGCCCTCTGGAAATTTGCCTGAAAACAAGACAAGTGAAATAAGTAAAGGAGGTTGAACCGGAAAGATTCATGTCGGCTGAAGGAAAAGAACTTACGATAAATATGTCTATGGATCCGGGTCAGCTCCTTGGTGCAGTTATCATGTCTCTCCCGAAGCTTTTCAAGTTCAGCGTTAGCCGAGCCAAGCTTGACGTCGGCCTCCTTCAGCAGTTCTTGATCCTTTGCAAGTTGGAGGTTGAGGCGTTCTCGCTCTTCAGTGAAATCTTGGCTAGCCTTATCCATCTCAACCTTATGGAGCTCCTTAAGTTTTTTATCTCAGCCTTGAGCTTGGCAATTTCATCGTGTTTGGCTCGGAGTTGGGCGAGCTCATCATCCTTCTTCTTAAGTTCGGCCTGGTATTGCCCTGCTTGTTCGAGAAAATGCAGCATCATATCAGGCACGGGCACGCTATCTTCAAGGGATGCTGCAACGGTGTGTTAACCCGGCAGAGCCGAGGCATAAATATCTGCCGAGCCAAGAAGAAAAGGAGTGAGAGCGCAAAAGAAGATTAAGCAAACTGACTTACCTTTTATCTTCTCCAAGTTCTTCCTCATGATGGTGTTTTCGGCCTCTACTCCGGCTGCGCAATCCGAATGACAAATTAATCCGGCAGGGAAAGACAAAGAAAGATGGGAAAAAGGCAAAGAGAAAACTTACCCCTTTTGTCGAACTCAGCGAGAAGTGCAGAATGTTTCGAGCGCAGCCCCTTGTGTGTGTCCAGGAGGTGCTGAAACTCAGCGCTCCGGCGATTGGTGGTGACCTGAGGAAAGCAAAGTTGCTTTAATCGTGTGCATATTTGAAGTGTACAAAATTCGGGCCAAGTGGAACTTAACCCGTCTCTAGGTGTCTGCATATTCGAAGTGTACAAAATCCGGGCCAAGTGGAACTTAACCTCGCTCTAGGTGTGTACATATTCGAAGTGTACAAATCCGGGACAAGTGGAACTTAACCCAGCTCTAGGTGTGTGCATATTCGAAGTGTACAAAATTCGGGCCAAGTGGAACTTAACCCGTCTCTAGGTGTGTGCATATTCGAAGTGTACAAAATCTGGGCCAAGTGGAACTTAACCCGGCTCTAGGTGTGTGCATATTCGAAGTGTACAAAATCCGGGCCAAGTAGAACTTAACCCGGCTCTAGGTGTGTGCATATTTGAAGTGTACAAAATCCGGGCCAAGTGGAACTTAACCCAGCTCTAGGTGTGTGCATATTCGAAGTGTACAAAATCCGGGCCAAGAAGAACTTAACCCGGCTCTAGGTGTGTGAATATTCGAAGTGTACAAAATCCGGGCCAAGTGGAACTTAACCCGGCTCTAGGTGTGTGCATATTCGAAGTGTACAAAATCCAGGCCAAGTGGAACTTAACCCGGCTCTAGGTGTGTGCATATCCAAAGTGTAAAAAATCCAGGCCAAGTGGAACTTAACCCGGCTCTAGGTGTGTGCATATTCGAAGTGTACAAAATCCGGGCCAAGTGGAACTTAACCCGGCTCTAGGTGTGTGCATGTTCGAAGTGTACAAGATCTGAGCCAAGTGGAACCTAACCTGGCTCTAGGTGTGTGCATATTCGAAGTGTGCAAAATCCGGGCCAAGTGGAACTTAACACGGCTCTAGGTGTGTGCATATCCAAAGTTACTAAGGAGCTACACTAGTTCTCTAAGGAGCATTCGGCCGAGTAACAAGTTACTCCCCCGGAGGCTCGGGGACTAATGGATATATCTCTAAGCACTTGTACATGTTAAAGAAAAAACAAAGTAGCGTACCTCCATCATCTGGCCGGCAAGGTTGATAGCCTTGGCAGCTGTATTCATTTGTGCGGCAAACTCGGCAGGCCCAAACTTCTCTAGGAGATTGTCGTTATTGACGAACTCTGCCTTGTTCCAGTTATTGACGAATTCAATTAAGGTCAGGGGATATCACTCTCCGCTAAGCATGTGCGGTGCGATCAAACCCTTGGCGTAGGCCTCCCTCCTTTCAACTTGGGCAGCAGCAGGGCTGGTGTGCAATGTAAGTTGCGTGCTAGCTGACCTGGGGGAGACATCTTTCTTTGGTGGAGTTTTCTTCGGAAGCATGGACGCGAGCGTGCGCTGTCCAGCCTCAATAGATGCTGCCCTAGCGGTGTCAGAATTTTTCTTGGCCTTAGGCTTCTGCTGAGAGGATGAGGTTTGAGCTGTGGATTTAGTCTTGGGTGCATCCTTGGTGCTAACTGGGCTTTCTCGCCGAGTCTTGGAAGACTCGGACGAGGCGGAGGGAGTTGGTGCTGCTGCTGGTACTTGTGTTGCTGCTGTTGGTGCTGGCGCTGGTGCTTGTGTTGGTGTTGGTCTTGGCGGGGGTGTTGTTGGTACCTCGGAGGTGGAATTTTGCGGCTAAGCCGAAGAGGAGCTAGGAGCATCCGCTGCCTCGGCAGAGCCACTTCCCCCTGCTCCGAGGTTGCCCTCCTCTGGACGAGGTGGGCTAGAACCGGGAGCAGCCGCTGAACCCTCCTGAATGGGGCTCAACAGGCGTGTATCGTTGCCACGAGGGGGAGAAGGGCTATGCCGGAAGGAGGAGGAGATGCTCGAGGCGCTTTGAGGAACCTCCACCGCAGCCCTACCGAATCAAACGACAAGTAATAAGTTATAACGAAGGAAAAGCATATGAATAGCAAGGCACAAAGCAGAGAATTGGACGAAGAAGAAGGTGACTTACTCATCTGAAGTCAATGGCTCCTTGGGCTTCTAAGCTCTCCGAGACGTGGCCTTAGTTGGAGGCTTGGTGGCAGTTTTGTCTGCGGACTTCTTTCGCCTCTTGGTAGGTTTAGAAGTTCCGGAAGAAGAAGCAGAAGCGACCGCCCTTTTCTTTGATGCGGCTGGGACCGGCTCACCCGTGGCAAGAGGAGGATCTTCGTGGATCTGCCCACCCGGGTTAGCTGAAGCCGGAAAGGCGTAAGAAAGGGGTACAGCGTCAAATCCTTCCATCACCTCAATGTCGGAATCATCTTCATCATCAGGCCAATCTCTTAAAGAAGATAAGTTACCAGTGGGTCGTTTGGTTGCATTAGGGAACGGCAGGAACATCTCCTAATCCGGCTCCTCCTCGTCCGAGACAAGTCGATCCTTCGCCCATTTCAGCGAAGGCTCAGTGCCATCTTCGAGAGTTTGCTGAAGAAACAGCTAAGAGAGAAATGCAAAAGGATTAGATAAACAACATACTCCGACATAGAATATAACTCGGAAGAAGATTGAGATTTACCGTAGGAGGAGGCTTGTCCCGACAATAATGCTCCAATCCCCACTCCCAATCAGTGGAGAACTCCTTCAGTTGTAAAAAGGGCCTTGACCCGGCGGAATATCTCTGTGTTGTTCAGCTCAAAGGAAGAAGTCCGGTTGGGGTCAAGCCGCCAGCTCATATAGCAAAGCGTGTGTGTGCGCTTCTAGAGAGGGGAGATCCGGCTGCGGACGAAAGTGATCATCGTGTCCTTGTTGCGCAGCCCCAAATCCTTCAACTCCTTGAACCGCTTGTGGACTTGATTCACCAAGACGGTGGGTTTCTTGGAAACCCGGTCCCACAAATGCGGATTAGGAGGACCCGGAGCATAGGGGTGCAGCCGGATCAAGTCTTCATCCATGCCATTTCTGACAGAGAAGAAAGTTCGGGCCCAGCCCTTGTAGGAATCGAGCCCCGTGACCCGGGGGAAGACAGATTGTTTCCGAGGTGAAATGGAGGTAGCACCGAACTGTGTTAGATGTTTGTCCTCCGGGTCAAGCAATTTATTCGGAATCACGTTCCTTTGGAGACCGAAGAACCGGATCCAGAGCTCTTTAGTGGGCCACAATCCGACATATCCTTCTACGGTGGAGGCGAAGGAAGAAATGGATGTGATGGCATTCGCCGGGAGATGGTGTGGTTAAAGTTCGTAGGTATCGAGGAAATCATGAAAGAAATCGCTGACGGGGAGGCCGAAGCCGTGCTGGAAATGGGAGAGGAACACGACAAACTCACCCGGATTGGGTGAGGGAGAGAGCTCCTCAGAGGCGAGGCGGGCAACCACGCCCTTGGGAATGCGGCGCGTGCGGTAGAGCCAGTCCAGGTCGTCCTGGCACACCCAGGAACTTGCCCAGGCGCCGCGTTCTGCGTTCTCCGCCCCCTCCTCCATCTCCTCTTCCGCGACGGTGAGCTCCTCTTAAGTCATGTCTAGGTCGCTGTCCTCACCGGCCCTATCGGATGTGGGGGGAAGTTCCTTGGACTGGCGCGGACCCGTGGCGGTGGAGCTGCACGGGAGCGGCAGCGATGCAGGTGCGAAAAGGTGCGGTGCAGCGGCGGCGCTGTTGAGCAGATGTGGCGGTGGCGGCGCTGTCGCTAGGAGGAAGAAGAAGAAGAGGCAGAGGGGCGCGAGAAGGGGAAAAAGACCAAGGGGCACGCCCCTCCCCTATTTAACCACGCCCCAGCGGGGTAGTGGGATCGTGTGGTGTGGCGAGGCCACATGGTGTGGCCGTGTATCTGCCGGATCAGCCAATTAGATACGAGCCATAGGAAAGGCCACAGGGCGCAGGGGATCCCACGACGCGACGTGATGATACAGTTAACGAGGAGACAGGCGCGACGTGACGTGAGCAACAGTAACACCTGACATTAACTGCCGCAGTAACTGGCGCAGGCCCTTAAAATGAGGCAAGATAATGATTACCCTCCATGTGGGACGTGGGGAAGCGTACGAGAGAAGGAAGGATAACCCAGAAAACTAAAGGGTGACCCGGCCAGCGAGTGAAAACTCGGAATGTCCCAAGGGAAAAACTAGTCAATGAAATCCGGGCTATGAGGTAACCCGGAAAAGGGAGCAAAAGGCTCGTTAAATTGAACCTGATGTGGCCTTAGCAGCTGAAGCTACTAAGACCGCACCAGCTTCGGGGACTAATATTGGGGGGATACCCCTGGGTAGGGTCACGCCAGGGTATAAAGGCCGAGTTAGCCGAGGTACGGCAAGGTCAAAGCAAGTGCTGGCCGAGTCACCTCAAGGAAGGCTGAATCACGGAGTAACCTGGACCAGAGGATGTCCGCCTAACTGAGTCCTAGCCAACATATGTAGTATGTCGGCAGGATTTCCGTAACTTGTATGCAGGTACCTGCATGTCCAGATTAACCAGGCATGATCCGGGTGATATCAGGCTTGCAAGAGAAGGAAGGTATCTCGCTGGTCAAAAGGTGGTCACTGTACGCTGGAGCATGAGCGAAGCGGACAGAGGGAAGGACCACCGGGGCGTGGCCGACAAGGGTGACACGGCCTGTGTCGGATGATGCTGGCGCCACAGAGGCTCACGTAGCCTATGCATGGCCTACGATGGCGAAAAGTGACCCGGTCAGTTTGCTATTTTGGGAAGAGGCATATTCCTTGGAATATGCCTCCACGTATGCCCTAATTGAAGACCTAGCCACCCCTTTATAAGGAGGGCTAGGGCATCTGTAGAAGGGGTTGATTCTTGGTGGGTTGGCATTTGGGTAGTTGGTTCATGAGAGCTAGCTAGTGGTGAGAGTAAGACAACTCCTTCTTCCTCCTCTCCCCAATACAGCTCAAGGAGCACTTGTAAACCTTGGAAACCTAGTGAATACAAAGCATATGTGTGTGGAATCACCACACTATCCCTTCCTGGATTCCTCTAGTGTATATTGGCTCCACCTTTAGCCTATCCATGGCATCTGCCATGAAACCACCACGCCAAGCCTCTATAGTAGCCTCAGCCTCCGCAGTAGCATCTTCAATCTGCATAAATAGCAACATAGCTCAATAGTTCAATACTATGTAAAGTTTGGTCAAACTTTCTATCGCTTGACTTTTCAAAAAAATACAGTATATGCCTAAGCCTCGGGATGGAGGGAGTACAGTACATAGTAGTCATATACTGACTGTATGAGACAATCTGACAGATCCAGATCTGGATTCACATAAACACAATGTCAAAATTAATAAAATCACACATATGTTTCTGAACATCTGATAAGCATGCATCACACCAAGCGGGTAATACTTAAATATGTCTGCACCATGGTAATAAGGGTATTAAGAACAAATACCTTTCTCTTTAAGTTGGGCCCTCCTAGCTAGTCGGTGGCCTTGCGCTTGTTTTTTGGTGAGTAGTGGTACTCGCCGGATCCTACGGCATGTGGGGGTACCATCCTGTTTGCCGCACCTGGAGCACCGCACATTCGCAGGTATGTACCACTGTGCTACAGTAAATGAAGAAGAGATAGTGTCACAGAGGCATCCACAAAAACAGGATGCAGACAGAGACAACTTTTAGCACAGGGATACATCCAGGTTGCAGCCAACCACTTTCAGCATTGGAAAGAATGGAAGAACGCAATGAATATACTGCTACATTACCTTTTTAGGCAACTTTTAGGGGAACTGACGGGACCATCCCTGTCTGTAGTGGCCGTGCGCGCCACTGACCCATAATTCTCCATACAGAATCTGATGCGCAATCCATTGCACATTACGAGTAGCAACTAAAGGTTACAGAAGTGAAGAACACCGAAATCGAACCTGGCCAAATTCCCCAATCAGAACAGCGGTGACCTTGCCCTGATCCAGAATCCATACGAAATCAGTACCACCTCCTCCCACCCCCACCCATCATCCCCACCACCACCACCACCCCACCAAATGACCCAATCGATTAGAGAAGAGGAAAAATATCCTGATTAGGTGATTCCGAGGTGAGCAATAAGCAAGAACACCACAATTAAATCATACCAAATACTACTACTCCTAGTACTAATAGTACCCCCAATGGCCCAATCGAAAGCAAATTAAGCAAAGCCGGATTTCGAGGTGAGCAAATACACCCACCTATTTCAACAAGAACTCCCCAATCGGAGGTTGCACTACTTCCAACAGTTGCTTGCTGGATGTGTGCTAGCTAGTGATGGTTTCTTGTCTTATCGTCGGTAGAAAGGCATGGGCAGGGGAGTACTAGTACTAGCAGTAGTAGGGTTGTGCAGTACACTTTTTTCTACAGTAAGTATTTTTAAGTGGTAGTGGCTGGAACATTTTGCCCGGAGAGAATCTCGATTTTTTTATCCTAGCTATCATGTGGTGGCCTACAGCTGTTTCAAGCGGGACCCACGTCAGGGGTGAGTTAAAGTAGGTCCCACAGCAAGTGGGTGAGATAATTGACCGAGCCAACCTCCTCCTTCCCTTGGTACCAGTACTAGTTCTCCCGGGTTCCTCTCCAAGGACAGAGAAATCGCCCCTCTTCGAATCAAATTGGTCCCAACTTATTATCCTTCTACTGATTCGTCTCATGAAGAAGTGGACAAGACGGCGGTAGTTGCAGCATAGGGCACTAGCACTAGGGCCTCAAAAACATTTTAGGAACCAAGAAAATAATAAGCTTGGATTTCAGACTAGAAACACACACAAACACACATATACTACATATATACTAATATACGGAATAGTTTCCAATTACAGTTCTGCTAACAAAGGCCTAGAAATCATAATAAGGTAGCTCCATATTATAGAAATACCACGGTAGCATACAAATCATGGGATAGCTCTACACCCCAAGATTTTTGCAGCTGGGCTAGTGGTCATGAACGGCACCAAAAGTACACCCCTGATGATCAGCAGCCCTGCATCAAATCCATCCAGACGTAGTGTACCTGATCCATAGCCTCAGGTATAGGCTCATCAATGAACAGGTCACCGTCATTACCATCAAAGTCCTCTTCGTTCTTCTGCTTCTGCGATTAGTAGATTAACAGATACGTTTATAGACAAACATCAAGACACACAACCTGAACATTTGTTGTTCTACAGATATACCTTGTCATCTGCCATAGCGGTAGTACCAGAAATGAAACATGTTTCATGCAGATTGCACTTTTTCTCTCCTCCCCTTTCTCCAAGTTGATCTAGATGCTCATGAGCTGCCTCTGTCAGTTGATCTAGTTGATCAACATCTGCTTCCCCTACTTGATCTTGATGATAAAGATGTGCTTCCCCCGGTTCATATGGAGGATCATATGGTTCGCCATGAAATACCCATCTAACATATGTGCTAAGCATCCCAAATTTAAAAATATGGTCTTCCACTATACTTTGAGGCAGCACCATATGATTCACACACAACCGGTAGGGGCGATGTACTTTTGAGTTGTCAAAATGAGCTCTAACAAATCCCATAAATCGTAGAACATCAAGGATACATTTAGCGCTGCCTAATGGAGCAATCTCTATCCAAAACCTGCCCATCTGTTTAATTATGACATACAAGGTTGGTTATTATTAAAAGAAAAGCACGAAACATATAGATGAAGTACAAACACTATATATGCCTATGCATTTCGGCAAACATATTGACAGCAAAAATCGCCGAAGGTATTTAGGAACATAGATCCAACACAGAATAAACTATGACCATGCAGATTGAAGACAAATTAAACTACATAGGAGTATCTGAAAGGGCAATAAAAATGCCAACCAGATCGAGCTAGAGATAGAAGGACTACCGTGGGATCAACGTGCCTACCGGTGCGTCTCAAGAAGACCGACGGGTAGGGAAAGCTTCTTCGCACACATTGGTGATGAGGAGCGGCCGTAAGCGCATCTATTTTGTGGGGAAGGGGGTGAGGCCTAGGCGGCGGAGCCTGGAAGTTAATACACAGCGCGAAGGGGTGCGGAGGGATAACTTTTGAAATTTTGATCTACCCTGCTTTGGGCACCACCATATACGTGGCCCACCTGCCAGTCACCCTAGATCAAAATTGATCCAAAACTTGTCAAAATACAAGTTTATGTTTTACCATGGAAACTAATGCACATAGCATTGCATTTTGTGAACGAATGGCTTTATGTCAAAAAGTTATTTAATTTCAGCATCTTCAGCTAGGAAGCTTGGAAACTCATGAAAGTAGGGTATTATCCATCAAATTTGGAATCTCCTTTGTAAACAATTGCTTGAAATGCTAAGATGCACCGATCTACCAAATATGGCCAGGTTTGTAAGCTTGGTTGGCGAAGATACTTCAATGTACGGAGTAGTACAAAAGATGAAAAAGGTACAGAAACTATGGTTGTGACCTTGCTACTCTTGTTTGAAAGCCTTGAATTAATGTTCATTAATTTCGGTAGATGTCTATAAACTCATTAAATGCTGGAAATCATACAGGCCTGTGGGTCTATCTAACGGGGATAACATCACAAGTGGGAGTACGTACCTTAGAAGCTTCAACTTCCAAATTTCGGCAGAGCACCTAAATATCCCGCCCACCCATTCAAACATCCCACCCATCCATTCAAACATCCAGCCCCAAAAAAAACATCCAGGCCGAAAAATCATTTTATTGCACAAATTTAGCCTAGAAGCTTGAAAGGGCGTTATACATTGTGTGAAAAAAGGGGGTGGTGGCTTTTTGAGCCATCATCTTTGTAGTTGCTTCACAACAGAACACATTGTTGTTACTTGCAAATTCGAAAACAAACTTCAAATTTGGAAGTAGACATATCGGTTGATTTGCAAAGATGCACCGATCTATCAAATACGGACACATCATCATAAACTATTTCCATGACCTTGGTCACCTTTTTTTGGATGGTGGTCATCTTCTTGAAAGCCTTAAATTGTTCGAAAATTTCAGCAAATGCCTAGAAACTCGTTTAAATGTTGGAAAGCAACTCTCGCTAGTGTGTGGGGCTAGACGGTGACAGCGCGTCTGAGAGGCCCCACGCCGGAGTAGCGTATGCTAGAATCTGAGGGAGCACTGCAATAACAGAGGGATATAGGTGGTAAATTTGCATTCTCCCAAGTGCATCACCCCCTCCATGTTTCCCAGCCCTTTTTCAATATTTACCTACCCGCCCACTCCGACCTACACCGACTTTTTGGACCCACTATGCAAGTGACCCACATGTCAGTGAGCTAGAATAACGGGAAGTAGAGATTCCCATCTCTTGTTGTTCAAAATTCGAACATTTTTCGCTAAACCGAGATAAAATCGTTAAAATCATCCAACTTGGCTTACACTATCATTCCACTATGTCAGAGTAAAAGCTAAAAAAACAAAGCCAAAAACATGTTCATAGCTTTTTAAGACAAAAACCAAAAGCCAGAATTCGAGCCCAACCAAACATCGCCTAAATCTCAAGGAACTCTTCCTGTTTCTCCCTTGTTTTAGTACCCGGGTACCTTCAATTTTATTTAACAAAAAATATGACCAAGCAGGATATCATCGACTTGTAGATCAATTTTTGAGATACTTTCATTGAATTGCGGTAACACCATTTTGTTCCACGAATATATATAACCATAAAGTTTGAAAATATTATTGAGAATTCATGGAATCCTAAACCATAAAATCTAAACCCCTAAAACCTGACCAAGTAGGTATCGCACAACTATAGATCAAAAATTGAGATACTTTCGTTAAATCAGGTAATGTTATTCCATTAGACGAATATAAGCATAAATCCTGAGCATTACCAAAAATTCTCTGAACCCAAAACCGGAAACAACCCATAAAACTAAACTGTAAAACCCTAAACCCTCGGCCCATAAACCCTAATCAAGCAGGTATCATGCACTTATATATCAAAATTTGAGATACTTTCATTAAACTGCAGCAACGCCATTCTATTCCACGAATATAAGCACAAAGCTTGAACATTATTTAAAATTCATGAAACCCTAAAATCTAAACACTAAACCCTAAATCCTTACCAAACACGTAGCATGCACTTATCGATCAAAAGTTGATATACTTTCATTAAACTGTAACTCCATTCTATTCGATGAATATAAGCATAAATCTTGAGCATTATCGAAAATACCCTAAACCCTAAACAACCCCTAATAAAACCTAAACCTAAAACCCCAAACCCTTAACCCATAAACCCTAACAGATCAGGTATCATGCACTTATAGATCAAATTTGGAGATACTTTCAATGAGTTAGGTAACACGATATATATTCTATTCGACGAATATAAGCATAAAGCTTGAGTATTATTGAAAATTCGATAAACCCCCTAAACCCTATCCAGTCCATAAAACCTAAACCCTAAAACCCTAAAACCCTAAACCCTCGCCCCATATAAACCCTAACCAAGAAGGTATCGTGGACTTATAGATCAAAATCTAAGATTCGATCTTTCATTAAACTGCGGTAATGCCATTCTATTCCACGAATATAACAATAAAGTTTGAACATTATTGGAAATGCCCTAAACCCTAAAACCCTAAACCCTCAACACCACACGTAGCATGCACTTATCGATCAAAAATTGATATATTTTCATTAAACTGGTAACTCCATTCTATTCGATGAATATAAGCATAAATCTTGAGCATTATCGAAAATACCCTAAACAACCCCTAATAAAACCTAAACCTAAAACCCCAAACCCTCAACCCATAAACCCTAACCAATCAGGTATCATGCACTTATAGATCAAATTTTGAGATACTTTCATTGAGTTAGGTAACGCCATATTCTATTCAATGAATATAAGAATAAATCTTGAGCATTAACCTAAACCTAAATTACCACTTATAACCATCCATATTACTTGTATTTCACTATCTCTTCGCTGAACTAGTGCACCTATACACCTGACAAGTGTATTAGGTTTGTTGGGGACACAAGAGACTTCTTGCATCTTGATTGCAGGGTTGCTTGAGAGGGATACCTTTGACCACTTCCTCCCTGAGTTCGATAAACCTTGGGTGATCCACTTAAGGGAAAACTTGATGATGTTCTACAAACCTCTGCACTTGGAAGCCCAACACTGTCTACAAGAATAAAAGTGTGCGTACACATCATTGCCCAGCAAGTAGCTGGCACCCAGAACACACGGAACCCTATGATGGCGGCATATCGAGACGAAGTAGACGAAATAGCCAAGTGCTTCGATGGCTACGAAGTCAAATACATCAAAAGGGAAGATAATGAGGCGGCAGATCTGCTGTCAAAGCTTGGATCAGCTCGTCAACCAATTCCGCCAGGCATTTTCCTGGAGCATTTACAGACTCCATCTATGAAGGGAGCGGACCCTGACAACCCGGATAGAGTGGACTCATTTGTTAATGCAGTAACAGTGACCTCTCTGGCTTGGACGAAGTCGTTCATGGATTATCTACAAGACAGAACTTTGCCTGCCAACAAAGTCGAAAGCCAACAAATAGTATGCAGAGCAATAGGCTACGTCATCATTGATGGCCAGCTGTACAAAAGAAGTACCACAGAAGTCTTCCTACGATGCGGCTCCCAGCAGCAAAGTATTGAAATCCTTAGAGAAATACATCTCGGAGATTGCGGGCATCACGCCGCTCCTCGATCGTTGGTGGCCAAGGCCTTCCGACAAGGATTCTATTGGATAACTGCCAAGGCGGATGCGGACAAGTTGGAACAAACATGCCTTGGGTGTCAATTTTATGCACGACAACCAAATGTTCCAGTTGAAGAATTGTGAACGATATCAATAACTTGGCCATTTGCAGTCTGGGGGCAGTACATGGTGGGACCGTTGCAGACAGCACCCTGTGGATTCACACACTTGCTAGTAGCAGTGGACAAATTCACGGAATGGATTGAAGATAAACCCATTAGAAAGCTTGATGGGGCAATAGCCCTAAAGTTTGTCCGGGGGTCTAGTGGTGATATTTGGTCTCCCACATAGCATCATCACCGACAATGGCAGAAATTTGTCTCTCGGAGAAGTTCAGGAGTACTATCATCAGAAAGTCATCTGCCTTGACCTAGCATTTGTGACACATCCACGGTCAAATGGGCAAGTTTAAAGGGCCAATGGACTAATTCCGCACGGAATCAAGCCATGCTTAGAGGCACCACTACGAAGAGCGTCTAGAGCCTAGGCAAAGGAATTACCATCTGTCTTGTGGAGTTTATGAACAACACCCAACAGATCTACCGGCTTAACTCCTTTCTTCATGGTTTATGGAGCAGAAGTAGTTATCCCATTCGACATCCTCCACGATGCACCAAGAGATTCCGCCTACAAGGAGGATGACGCTGAAGAATCCATACGACTATTTGTGGACCTACTTGAAGAAGAGCACGTGTTGGCATGCTAGAGATCCGCCATCTACCAGCAGAAGCTGTACGGCTACCATAGTCGCCGTCTAAAGCATCGCTCATTTAAAGAAGGGGATCTGGTGCTTAGACTCAAGCAAGAGAAATCACACAAATTATCCCCGCCTTGGGAAGGACCGTTCGTCATAAGCCAAGCATTGCTTAATGGTTCCTATTACCTCGTCGATATTCGCGAGTTGAAAGATAGGCCAAAAAATCGCAAGCGCAAGCAACGTGACTCCGATGATTACCCGAAGACAGATAGCCATGGAACATTGCACATCTACGTTCCTTTTACACTTAGCACATTTATATTATGTAATAAGTTCCTTATATGATCAATGAAACAAAGCTTTTGGTTCACTCATATTATTTGAGTCTTTTACCTCCTTTAGTTATTCATTTTTGGATCATATAAACCCTTTATGTGCAAGGTTGCATTTTCCCTTGTGTAAATTACACCTACGGGCGTTAGCTTAAGTTTTCTGGTCTACACGTTTTCTGAAGTTTTTATGTGGATTCCGGAGTAGTGACTTTTCGGCACTCAAAACCGGAGATTTTGTTCTTAGGTTCTTGACGGTGATATTAAGGATCATCACCTGAGAGCATAGTTTTATGCTACGAGTCTTCCGTCTCGCGAAAGGTCAAGCATACGAACCAGAATAATGGATAAGTCAGTGATACATTGCAAATGTATCTATAATTTTTAATTTTCCATGCTTGGTTTTATCTACTTTCTTTTGTTTTGTCCACAATTTGGAGTACTTTTCATATGATTTCTTGGACTAACCTATTAACAAGAGCCACAGTGTCAGTTGCCTGTTTTCTGCTGTTTTTGGTTCTAGGAAAGTCAGAAAATCAATATTCTCGGAATTGGATCGGACAAAAGCCAAAGTCGATATTTTCTCAGAAGATTCACGGAGCCAGAAGGAGAGCCGGAGAGTGGCACAGGGTGTCCACACCACCCCAAGGCGCGGGTCCACCTAGGTCGTGCCAGGGCATGGTGTGGGCCCACTGGCTGGCCACCGACCTTGCCTCCTTCGCCTATAAGAGCCTCCCGATACCAAAACCCTAAATAGTAAAGCCTCCATCCATGAAAAGTTCCACAGCGCCGCCGCCACCGAAGGGGAGATTCGGGGGACAGAAAGTCTTTGTTCCGGCACCCTACCGGGACGGGGAAGTGCCCCCGGAGCCATCTCCATCGATCTCCACCACCATCTCCATCACCATTGTTGATTCGCATGATGATGAGGGAGTAGTTCTCTCTCGAGGCTAAGGGTTCTACCGGTAGCTATGTGTTCATCTCTCTATCTATGCATGATCTTGTTGTGGTCATGATCTTGTAATCTATAGATCTACCTTGCTACTCAAGTGCTTTAATAGATCTCTGCTCTCCCCATGTGTGTGAAAGTGACAGTGTGCTCACCATGGTGGCACTTAGGCTAGAGATTTCAAATACTTGTTATGAGTTATATTTGGAGTTGGATGTCTTTATGAAATTTTGGTGTTTGTTGGACTCATCTAGTACTCAAGGTGACAGTGTGGGGTTATCTAGATGGGAAAGATGAACTTTGAGGTGTGCTGTTATAGCCCTACCAACGATTAGAGTGTCCAACCGGAGAGTAGTTCAGCGTAGTATCATAAAGAAGAATCTATTTATATGAGAGTGTTCACTAGTGAAAGTATGATCCCTAGGCCTTGTTTCTAAGCACTGAAACACCATTTGCTATTAGATTTGTTACATGTTTGCTTGCTACTATCTTTATTTCAGTTTGCCTTTAGTCTTTTCCATGCCATCAAGTTATTTTCTATCACTGTTACCACTTATAATTATCTATACCACTTGTATTTCACTATCTCTTCGCCGAACTAGTGCACCTATACACCTGACAAGTGTATTGGGTGTGTTGGGGATACAAGAAACTTCTTGTATCTTGATTGCAGGGTTGCTTGAGAGGGGATACCTTTGACCACTTCCTCCCTGAGTTCGATAAACCTTGGGTGATCCACTTAAGGGAAAACCTGCTGCTGTTCTACAAACCTCTGCACTTGGAGGCCCAACAACTGTCTACAAGAATAGAAGTGCGTAGACATCATCCATCACTTGCTTAAAAAATATATACACATGCTAGAAACAGATAAGTTGCAGGAAACTTGAATACAAGTTTTTCTCGCTTAGACAAACATAAGTTTTTTCGGCATACATTTTGCAGAGATACATTTAATATAGACATTATTTTCATGGCTCTGATGCAGGGGGCTTCGTGGTGGCATCGTTAGGAGAGTCAGGACGAAAGAGCTCGTCAAACTCTAAAGGAGAGGGGCTAGATTCAGAAGAGGCCATATTGTCATCCAGGATCTCGGGAGGCACGAAGACATCAGCCTTGACCATCTTGGCAACCCTGGTATCAAAGCCGACAAGAGAATTCCAAATAGCATCGCTATCGATCTCTTGTCCTTCCTCGTCTAGCTTGGGCATGCCGGAGGTCACCAAGTCGATGTCGGCATTGTCATAGTGAGCCTTGACCAAGGAAAGGGTCATCCTAGCGCCAACTCGGATACAAGAGGATTTCTAGTCTTTGATTTTCTCGGGGGCTCGGCGCAGAATTTCCACATACTTGCCCGCTGAGTATGCCGCCTTGATATTTATGCCCAGAGGTTGAGCTATCTCCTTGGCTTGGGTGATGGCGGTGCTGACGAAGTTGCCGGCAAGAATCATGCGTTCCTTGGGACTCGGAGCACCCTCACCCAAGTTGGCTAAGCCAATGGGAGCTGTGGTTTGCACAAGCATACAAGGACCATGAGTATAAAAAAATCAAATGGTTATCCAACTTACAGGAAAAAGACCAAGACGACAAAAGGTTACTGAAGATGCTCGCTTCCGCTTGCTTGCATGTCTCCGCCAAGTCATCGCGCTCCTTCTGGACAGACTTGAACATCTCAAGACTCCTAGCATTCTGCTCTTTGGCAGCTTGGTTCTGGTCTTTGATTTGTGTAATCTCATCCTTCGGATGCTGCATCTCGACGTCCGCACACTCTTGCATAGCTTTCATCGTCTCCTCATGGCCCTTGACAGCCTCGGCTAGGTCCTTCTTTAGAACCTTGTTTTCATCATCGAGCTCCTGAATATGCTTGGATTGCTCTATGATGCTCTTGGCCTTGGCAATGGCTTCTGTAAGACAGAAATCAGAAAGTGATATCAGAAGACGGAAGAAATGATTCAATGAGAAAAGCAAGGAGCTGTTGTAGGAAACAGACTCTGGCTATTTTTGATCTGTTCCTTCAGGAAATTGGTTTTACCCTGTTCAAGGTCCATCTCCTTCCGAAGAGCAGCAAATCTCTCATTGGCGGCTATCCTCCATTTATTCTCATTCTACACAAGATATAAACATGCTTAGTTTCTCTTCAGCATCTAGTCGGAACTATTCAGTTTCAACTACATGCTCATGGGCAAGAATACATGATTTTAATGTAAACTAGTTTCTCTAGAGCGTCTAGTCGAAACTTTCAAGTTTCAACTAAATGCTCGGGGGCTACACGGACAAGTTATACGCTTAGTTCTCTAGAGCACTCATGCCAATAACTGTTGACTTATCCGCCTAAGAGCTCGGGGGATACAGTGGGATATACTACACAAAGTAAAGCAAGTAAAGTTCAAAAGACTTACGATGGCAATGACCCTAAGATTGTTGGCCAGATGAGCATATGAGTCATGGAAGGTCCTGGCATTGTTATAAATTGCATTGTCTTGCATGATGAGATCATCCAGGCTCAACATCAGATGAGTTGCAGCCAATGGAGAGGTTGAAGCCGGAGGCATGGATGAAGCCCTAGCTGCCTCCTGCACCTTCAAGGCAGTTGATGGCTCAGAGGCTCCCGACTCAATTGCAGCTTCCACGTCCACCTCTTCCACCACTTCCTTCCCTTTCTCGGTGGCATCCTTAGCCGGAGCTTCAGCCATTTTAGAGGAGGTGCTCTCCAGCGTCGCCTAGCCGTTGGGAGCGACATATGCCTCGACAGAACCTGAGACATCAATGATTACATTGATATCTGTCTCCATGGCGGAGGTCTCAGGGATGACGGGGGATGACGACCCAGCGGGACCAGAAGAGGGTTTGGCGGTAGGAGTAGGGGAGCGGTGGCGGGAGAGGACTTGGCGGACAAATGCTTGGTTAGCATATCACAAATGTTTTTGACCCTCCAACATCTTTGGAGGATCACTTCAAACTAGCACCGGCTTTCCTCCTGCAACATACAAAAGTATTAGTACAAGAGTGGAAGAAAGGTGTGAGATGAAAAATCTAAGCCGGGGAATGAAAGTACTTACTCAATGGCAGGAGCCTTGATGAGGGGAATGCCGGTGGACTTCTTCTTCTCCGCCTCTAAGGATGCAGTGGAACGTTTAGAGACTCCACTCTCCGATTTCTTCTTCTTAGCCTCGGCATAAGTGTTAGAGGTGGAGCTCTTCCGCTTTCACGCTGCCGGAGCTAGTTGATCCTTGGAGGTGCCATCATCGGACACCACCTGGATATCCTTCAGCTTTGGATCATAGACCTGGGAGGCCATTTGATCCACCACCAAGGTCGCCAGCTGGGATACACAGGAGTGTTAGACGAACAACTTCAAAGTCGGAAAAACCTTAGAGTATATAACGAGCAATAAAGGAAACAGTAGCTACCTCTAGGCACTTGCCAGACTTGAACATGTCGAAGGTGATCTTGAAGCCATGCTTCTTGTCCTTCACCTTGATGATGTCCTTGAGCCGAAGCTTGATGGAGTCAGTAGAGAAGTTATCCCGCAAAATTCGCATGGGATCCCTCCTGTCTTGGCTATACTTGTACATCAGCTCGGCGCGGTGTTGTGGAGGCTGGATCCGCCTAACTTACCAGCACATGGCAAGGTCCAAGCCCGTCAGACCTCTGTCTACGAGCCATTTGATCCACCTTACGGCTCGATTGGCTTCGTCGGAGGAGGAAAGAGAGGCTAGGGTCCGCCATGTGGGAACTTTAGTGGCAGCTCCATCGATGAAGTCGGGGTAGGTCTCAAGGCGGTCTGGGAGAGGGACATCTAGCCCATAGAAATACGTGCACTGCTAGTTCTTGCAAGACTCGTGCCCTACGATGTCGGGGAAGCGCCAGCTAGGCCGGATCTTAAAGCTAATGGTTCCGCATGTCCACAATTCATCCTTGGACTCTACAGACTCTCTCTTGACGGTGAAGAAATATACAAATAGATCTAATCTAGGTTTGGTTCCTAGATATCCTTCGCATAGAGATACAAAGTTGCTAAGGACTAGAATGCTATTGGGAGAGAGATTGTGGGGGAGTACCCGGAAGTGTCGAAGGACATCCAGGAAGAAGTCGGAGACTGGTAGGCTTATGTCGCGCACCAGATGAGATTTGAGGTACACCTTCTCTTCAAGTTGGGGAGAAGGGACCACCTCGCCGGCCAGCGCCGCCCGCCAGACGAACTTCTCCGCCACGGGGAGATACCCCTCGTCGACCAGATCTTCGAGATCTTCGGCGAAGAGATCAGAGCCTCTCGACACCCCCTTGTGGGAGTCGCTTTCTTCTTCAGCGGCTTCAGGCGCCGCTCGTTCTTGGTCGTCGCCGATGGATTCCTTCATGGCAAAGACAGGAACGACCACCCCCTCCGGCAGAATGATCATTCCTTGGGATGGCTCCGTCGTAGCCTCGGGAATCGCCGTCGTGGAAGGAGCAGGGCTGATGGAGGACATTACAACGAGGAGAGTGTGGAGGAAGAGAGGGCTCTGGTTAGGGTTTTCACAGGAGAGCTCGAATGGTCGTGCGGCTAGAGGACAACGAAGACTGGGAAACGAATGCAGGTAAAAAGAAATAAATTGATCGCGGTGGAAATATATAAGTCTCGCGTCAAGATTCGTGAAAAAGGATCTGATGGATGGAACGTTGTCGACGTGGAAGTGAATGTGCGCGGTAATTTCGCCACATCCTCCGTCTTTTGTCGCTCCACCGTTTTGGATTTCGCACACGTGAAAATAGCTCATGATTAATTATTTTCTTCTGTGAGTTTCAAGGTAGCGTAGGCTGTACCCTACGTCATCCTCCTGATAGTTGCAATGAAGGGTCACGTCCGAAGATTCCATCGAAGACGGAGATCATCCGACTCTAGAAATGAAGACTCGGGAAATCTCTGGCTATATTGCGAAGCTAGAGAGGATTGCAGGGTTCTTTGGGAGACCTTTGAGATATTGCTTGACGGATTGCCGGCATCACTTAGACGGGATATTCAGAGATCAACGAGCAAGACGACACAAGATTTCAAAGTCCTCCGGGGGCTACTGTTGGGGATATGTTATATGGGTATCCTCATAGCATGTCACCAATCCGCCTAACCGGGGTGGCCCATAGTTTGGTAGCAAGGCCTATGGCCTGCTAGGCGGCCCAGTTAGACGGATCCTGAAGGGAGGCCCATGTCGGATAAAGGAAGGCTACCCAGGAGTCACCGACATACTCGGAGCCTTGGAGTACAAGACACAGAATACTAGTTCGTGTAGAAGTAGGACTCTTTACCTTGTCCGGCAAGGACCTTTCTCTACAAACCCTAGGTCTTGGCGCCTTTATAAGCCGGGTTATGGGAGCCTTTAGGGCACAACCTCATAGATTGCAGCGTACAACACGCAACACCTCGCATAGTGAACCTATCTTTGTAACTCAGCGTATTGCCATTTTAGTAATTTATAGCAGGAGTAGAGTTCTGCCACCGTTGTGGGACTTAAACCTGGGTAAGCTGTGTTACCTCGTACCCGCCAACTCTCCGCCTTACCCCACGTCTCTAAACACGCATTGTGAGGGCCCCTCCATGGCGTACTCATCGGCAATACCACGACACAGCTCTTGATGATACGTCTTCTCGTCCCGTTGTTGTTGATATGCATACCGGAGATGTAAACATGGCTGATGTTTTTCTTGGCGCTAAACAAGTGGAAGGAGAAGTTGAAAAAACTATTGAAATTTATCCTACTGTAGGTTCTACTGTTGAAAGAGCTATGAATATTCTTCTAGGACATGCAGCTACTGAAGCAGCTATTGCAACTGCTCCTGCTTCTGGTGATGCTACTGAAGAAACTCATGAAGTTGTTGCAGCACCTGCTGATATTGCCGAAGGAACTGTACAAGTTGCTGCTGATGCTGCTGCATCTAATATTTATCGGGATGGATTTATTCTAGCTTCTAGCTTGTTCCCTCCTTTGGAAATGCAAAATATTGAGCAAGCAGAAGCAGGTTCCATGGCAACCATTGGCGAAATTGATGGTGTTGAAGAGATGGTTTGTGAAGGTGTTGTTGCACCGAGGTCTTGTTCTCCAGATATAGGCAAGAACACATAAATACCATCTTTCTTTTTTATCCTTTTTATATTTGTCTGTTTGGTATGTCTTGCTGAACTCTGTGTTGACGTGGGAATGTAAAAAACTATGTATGTATGTTTGTATGTATGTATTGTTTGTGATGAAACATGTGATGTTATCTATATGCAGCTCATTTCCTGTGTTCTAGTGCAGGCAGGAATCCATCTTTTGTGTTTATGTTTTTGATGTCTTATGTTTTCTGACTCGCTAAGAGGACATCATAAGTGCAAGGATATCTTTTTTACGAATCATGAACTTCCCGTAGCAGTACTTGCAGGTGTTATATACTTTTTGATTCAATCGCCTGAACTTTTATCTATCATATTGTTGAACTTAGTTGTGCCCAACACTCTACTTTACTGTTTCGAGCATACTGCATTGTTTGCTATTGTGCGGTTGAACTTATCTTGTAAACTTTGTTGTACTTTCATGTGTTGTTCTCTTGAACTTTTCTTGTTTATTTGACTTCTTTTTGTAAACTTTCGGATTCGTCAAATCTAGTGGATGAAGTTAATCTACCATAAGCCATTGAAAGATTTTACCACACGGTCACAAGCATTTGGATGAGTCACCCTAGATGGTATGTTACCATGATTTATTTTCTTTTTTTTACTTATTTTTTCTTATTATTTGTTCATGTTTTTCTCGGAATTCTGGAGTTCATCGGCTATGTTTTAGAATGATATTGTTTCCGCTACAGTTGGTCGTATTTCCGATTCATTCGGTATGCCTGGTTTGCATGATGATCAACCATAAAATGTTGGTTGTCTTGGTTTTGAGACAGCGATGATTGGCATCTACGTGAGAAGTATCGTGACTTAGAGAAGCTTGTTGGGCCTTATTATATCACTGTAAGCTCTGTTTGCTCTTTATATTATTTTTTGTGTTCTGTTTTTTCTTTTAGAATATATTCATGCAATCTTCGTGCTTCCTTTTTTGATGATTCTTCTGTAGGTTAAACTATTCTATGGTGTTATAGATAAAAGTGTGAGGAGGTGGTTTGCTAAATGTAACATTGATAAACATGATCTTGTAAGTTCATTTAGGTTTTACTACGTGTGGGTTGTCCATTTCTGTACGCAATGTAAATTTCAGGTTTTGTTCTCATATGTAGTTAATTTGTTAAATTTCCTGGATAGGTTATCTTCCCGACATTGGATCCTCCTATGAGGAAGGGTGCAGTTGGCCATTGGGTCACAGTTTACCTTAATTTGAAAGATGAATGTTCATGTTGGTTGGTCTATTTATCGTAGAATGGTGAAAAGTATACGTACACTTTGGACCGATGGTAGTGTTGACTTGGATAGGCCTCTTACACCAATTAGCATTGATTGTTTCCCAACTGAATATATGAATGTCCCTCAACAAAAAATGGGTGAGTTAAATGTATGTATTCATTGTATTATGATTTTTGTATTATCCTTGAAATTTGTTTTTGCTGTAACTTTTATTATATTCATAGCTCTTGTACTTTCCATGAGTCAGGCCTGGACTTTTCTATTTCTTTAAGAGATAAATAGACTCACTTTTAGTTTTTGTTCAATTTTGGATGCAGGCATGATTGTGGGTGGTTCATGTTATAGTTCACTGATTTGTGGACTAGGGAAGCACACACTGATTTCACTTATGAGGACATCCCAAACATGAAGAAGTTTATGCTTTTCAAATGGACGATGTGCGGTGTTTTCAAAGTTGATTTTGTTATCTTGTTTGGCTACCACCCAAGTACGTGCCCTAGCTTTGTCATTTCATTGTACCTAAACTTTTCTGTCTTTGTCCATATTTTGATACTTGTGTTCTTTACTGTATTCACTTGAATGTATTACTGGAGATGATTGGATGGATATATCTGATGAAAGTTTCCAACTGTTCGAGACCCAGATGTATCAGCCTGATTTTGATGCTTTCAGTGTGAGTAGCCAGGAAGAGCGTCGCATCCTTAGTGCATGTTTTTCTGTCCAGGGTCATAAAGGCAAGGCGGCAGTTGCCAATACGCCTGCAGGGAAGAAGCTTCATGTGTTCAAGTTGGATCTTGAAGATGACGATTTCGACAATATTGTCAATTTTGTTGATTCGACTGACATAGATGACTTTGTTGATCAAAAAACAAGATCAGGAAAGAAACTTGTTGGTGTAAAGAGGAAGGTTGATCCTACTGTGGATTTCTAGAATATGGTTTCCAACGGGAGGGCAACTAAAAGGCCGTTGAAGGGGAGCGGGCCTATTGAGACTCTCAAGCCTCCTGGTAAATTTATGCACCTTCATAGTGCAAAAATTATGAGGGAATTCATGCTTAGCAAGTATGCTGAGAAATATGAAGAGTGAGTTTTCTATATTTTTTTATCCTTCAATTAGTTGTTTGTTCTTTTAAGTTATATAGGTTTTACATCTGTTTGTTCCATATTCTGTTATGATATGTCTGATTATCAATTTTGCTTTATTTCCTTTATGTTCTAGTATAACATTTAGTAGATTCCTACATGGGATAGACAAATATGGCGAGGCGGTTGATACGATCATTACGGGCTAAGAGTTGACAAAAGCATTTGGCGACCTGGTGAGTTTGAAGGAGAGATGTTTGATTTTATTGTAAATCAGTGGAAGACTGATCCCATGATGAACCACGCTTTTGTGTCCGGGTCTCGTGTTTTACTGAGCCCGTATTTCCTCACGGCAATTGTTTGCAGCCTTCTCCTTTTTTTTCATTGACTGCTTCTGAACTTTCCTTAATTTTTGTGTTAAACTTACTATGAACATGTAGGTTGTACTACCGTTTGCTGATAGTTCGATGTAATTTTTATTCTGCTATTTGTAGTATGTTCTGAAAATGGATGATATGACGTCGAGTAAGAACTTCAATCTTGATCAGGCAATGACGTTGTTTAAATATTTTGTTACCGAGCCAGAAAATTTGTTGAAAGCTAATCTGGTAATGTAACTCCTTTTTATTTTTATTCTTTTATGTTGTAAACATTGTTTTGTTTTTGAGTTTTATAGTGCAATGTTATATTGAATTATTATTTTGTAAACTGTTGAACAGATACTGATTCCTTCTTGCAAAAGAATGCCTGGTTTAAAATGTCTCTATTATTGTCTGTATGTGTTCAATAATTTTTGGGGTAATATTCATGTTGTAGATCCATATCCATGACCAAAACCGAAGAGAGGAAAGAATGCCGATTTCCTTACTAGGAGTGTCTTCCATGGTGATTATATAGTTGAGCTTGTGAGTTAGTTTATCTTTGATCTTTTTTGTTTCTATATCATTTCCTTTTTTATTTCCTTAATTATGAATTTGCTATTTTTTATCTTACTTTTCCTTTATTATTTTCATTTGTAATAGTCTACTAGGCTTGTCAAGATCATGGAAAGAGCTTATAGGAAATAGGATTATGTAAAAAGTGATCATCCGAATTACATTGTGCAGGCAAAAAAGCTGTTTTATCTTGATGATAATGCTAACTTTAATGAATGCGGGTATTACACCCTACAATATGCTAGAACTTACAATGACGATGGAAAGTTTGTGGAGCATATCGCTGATTAGGATGTATGTTATGTCGAAAACCTATCTATATTTTTGTACTTTCTTTTTGTACTTTTTTCTATATTTTTGTTTGATCTTTTTTTTGAAAAAATGATTTTTGCAGCCTCGCTGTATGGACTCGAGGCTGAGCACCTTCACGGTATTATATTTCATAAGGACAATATTGTTCGTGTGGAAGACCTTCCTGAGGAAGTTCAGATGCTTTCTCTGAGTTATGTACTGAGTGAAGAAGCAGAACATCAGCTTAGGATGTTAATACGGTCGGAGTAGACGGCAGTTATTATTGTATAATTTTTATTCCAATATTCTATTTGAACTGTAAATACTGCGGTGCTGTTTTTAGATTAAACTTCTGTAAGTGAAACTATTTCGATAATATAGCTGATTATATCTTGTACTTACTTTATCGGTCTGAAAGTTTACTTAATCTCGTTGGTTGATCTACTATTAATCTCCGTCTTTTTTATTTGTGCTTTACCTGAACTTATCAGCAGGTCGAGACCAAACTTTCTGTGTTGGTCGTCCTGTACTGCTCTCTTTATTTTTTTCTCAGTTGTTCAGTCTGCTCTGTTAATTTTTGAAATGATCAGTTGCATGCTTCACTTTCATGTATGTTTCTGTATTTTTTTGTTCCGTAACATGGTTACTAGCTAGGTGCGTGGTATTTAGTTAAATATTACGGACCTGTTTTTAGACTGAACTTATGTATGTGGAAACTCTATTTTCAATAATATAGTTGATTCTCTGTTATACTTACTTTATTAGTCTGAAAAAATTAACCTCGCTGGTTTTATTGCTATTAATATTTTTTCACTTGTTATTTAGTTGAACTTACCAGTAGCTCGAAGTTGAACTTTCTCGGTTGGTCGTTCTATACTATCTTTTTATTTTTTTATTTGGTCAGTCTGCTCTGTTAATTTTTAAAATGATCACGCGCATGGATCACTTTGCTACATGTTTTTCGTTTTTTTGTTTCACAAATTGGTTACTAGTTTCGTAGGAAGTTTTTTTTGTTGGAAGACCTTCCGTTTTCAAACCGGTCCCTGACCGAAAAACCTGGCTACCCCCGACCGCCTACGCCTCGCCTCCTACCCTCCTTTCCTTGTCGGCGGTGGCTCTCCTCCCTATCCGGCCTCCTACGACCTTGTTTGATACTAGTGTTTTAGTAGGGATTAGAAGGGATAATCTCCAAGGGAATTGGGTGAAACCCCCACCTACCTAAACCCCTCTAATTTCCACAAAACCTCCAATCCCCACCAATTCACTGGATAGGGTAGTGTATTGGATATGGAAAAAAATACACTCGAATCTAAAAGTATAATATGGGAGACCCATGGAGGTTACCACATCGATTAGCAATTTTGGGCCATTAGATCAAGCTTTTACATCATGTTCGCTTCGTTGGATCACCGTTAGTCTTTTCTATCCCTCTAAACAGTCTTTTGTGCAATCGTTACGCGCACACGGCTCATCTCCCTGCAGCTAGGCCTGGCCATTTTCGGGACCGCTTGCAGCCTCAAATCGATTAGTTTTTTGGGGTACTGCAGCCTCTGACGCGAGAAGGGAGGGTAAAAAATTCCTTTGAAAACCCTAAGCTCAGCTTCTCTCGTAATGCAGCTGCCACCCCCTGTTCCCGCATCGCCCCCTCCGCTGCTCCGCCCTCCTCTCCCTCCCTTGCCTTCCCCCTCCGTGTCGAGCTGCTACCGCCCGTCCCACGCTCCCCTCGCCTTTCCCCATCAGCACGTCGTACCCACAGCAGTAGCCGCCTCAGCGAACGGCCATGGGCGAGCGGCGCGAGCGGTTGACGCGGGAGAGAGGTGGTGGCGCGTGGAGGAGAAGGCGGAGGATGACGAGCAGGGGCGCCGGCCTGCGGGTGATGCGGGAGAGATTACGAGGCCGAGGCACCGCGCATCGCGCTGTCCCCTAGAGGAGCAGCTGGTGGAGCTCCGCCCGACCTGCACGTCCCCGATGCGCTGCTTCAAACCTACACGTTCTCTCTCTCTCTCAAAGAAAAACTCGTGCTGGTGCAGCTCCTCTCCCTCTTCAAGGATGAGGTAAAAGTGGAGGACGCTTGGAAAATCGCATCATGCATATCCATTTTTATATGTGCTTACAAGGTGTCTGACGAAAATCCTACCTAAGATTACTATATATATTGTTTAACAATGTGTTTGTTTGGATGGATTTAAAGGTAAGAAGTGGGAGTTCAAGAGAGTGGAGACTTAACATCCATTGTTTGCTTGGAAGGCTTGGGAGTTCATGAGGATGGGGAAAAGGAATTGACGGCCAAATTCCTATAATTGTATTCGCAGGGTGACCCCTGATAATTGTTGGTGGGAGTGGGAATTGGTGTTGAAAATTCTGAAGAAAACATTAGTTTGTTGCCCATATTTCTATGCTCATGCCTAAACTTTGTGAACACAATTGATCTGCTTAGTTTGTTGCCCACGTTCCTTTTCTACTGGGAGGAAGAAGAGGAGACCTCATCCCTGAACAACCACGGCAAACACGCGAGGTGTACAAGAGATGACCTTCCGATGTAAGGCTTTTATTTCTTCCACCTTTTATTTTTCTGTATATGTATTAGCGTACAAGTTGCATCTGCTCCTAATAATTTCTCTCTCTTCGTTTTTCACATGATAGCAACGAGATTCAGATCCGCTGTACCCTTTCCAAAGCATGAGCTATGTCAAGCTTATTTTTCATCTCAGACATAATGAGTACATTCATCTACTAATTAAACAGGATACGTTGATCCAAGAAGTACATGCTATCTAGCTATTTCTACTTACGCCTTTCGCATGTGATGTTCAGGCCTAACATCTACTTGCGTGTTTTTCTCATGTGATGTTCAGGCCTAATGTTCGAAAGCTTGTCTACACATCCACTTACGATGAGGGCAAGTAAATCATGGTTTGCTTATTTTTTTGTTTTTTACTATCTCTCTTCCATAATGTAAGCCTTTTTATCAAGCTAAAACGGCTTGCTAAAAGACTTATATTATGGAACGGAGGGAGTATCTTTTATGTAAATTTACGATTATTACCATAAAGCTTTGTGGGTTAGAGTTTCTAATTGTGCGATATCCCATGATCATTGTATTAGTCAAATACTGAACCTTTTGGTGGTTTCCCAATATAATTTGGCCCATGAAGGAATAGGATCATGGCAGCTTGCCGCGTAAGAGGCTGGAGCGTCAACGTTGGTGTGGCTGCTCTACCATACAAAGGTCTCCAGTTCATAAAACTGTTGTTCTCACTTCTGTCCCTACCAAATAATTGGAGCATATTGGTTTTTCATATTTTGTTTTCCCTAAGTGATTCAAGTTAAGAATTATTTGCTTAAATATTTATGTCTCTTTCCCATTCTGTATCCAGCGGCATTTTTGGGTTTAGAGGCAATTCATTATTTAGTAAGAACTGAGATTTTTTATAGGTTTTGTGTGCGGTACACCGGGGAGGTGATTTTGTACTCCCAACCCCACTAACAACAGAGGGAACAATTTACAAGCCTGCTGTGAAAATGTGTCTCTGTTCGCTTATTTACGGATCATGTGCTACATTGCTACATGTTGACAATTATGTGTATCTATTGTATGATTTAGTTTAGGAAAAATTTCATGCTCCTGAAATTTACTGTTTTAGTCACCTGCTAACATCTAATTAACAAGCAAGGCTTGCACTTTTTACTCAGTTTGTGCAAGGCGACTTGACTCACATTTCCGCATGAGATTTGTTTAATAAAAGAGTGAACTCGAGCCTAAACTTGAAAAAATATTAGTCGCTGATTCTTCTCTGTGATTCTTACCTTAATGTAAGGAACCGATGGTAGTTTTTTCAGCCAATACAGATGTTAGGTTGTTTCTATAGTAATTTGAGATGTTTACATGTGAACCCTTAGTACTAATTTTTATTTGGTTTTTCTATATCATGTTGATTTTGCCTTGTTTTGTTGTCTAGCCAACAAATATTATGCCGCTCTCACGAGGCTGCCAAAGTTGACCACGACGTCATCTGCAATATGTACCTTCCTGTGTTGAGGATGGCGTGCAATGGTGGTGGACGAAGCTCCTCAGTGCGCTCGGCGGGAGGAGCACGCATGTTGCACTGCGATGTTGAGCCCGATGATATGCATTGTGTCATCATGGTGTGCAATGGCGGCGAACAAAGCTCTTCTATGCGCTCGGCAGGAGGAGCATGACCTGTCGCGCCGCGACGTTGAGCCCGCTAATACGCATTGTGTCATCACCACCTGCAGTTGTGGCCCGCCCCTCGTCGCTGGACAACGGTACCTTCACTGCTACTCCGGAGCTCGGCGAGTAGAGAGGTATCATCCTTCCTTGAGTTCTTATTTAAATAGTTTTCCATTTATTTCTATGTGATGGCTCAAATAAGTTATGCAAATAGAATGAACCTGCAGATTCTATACCATAGTTGCAAAGGTTCTGATGGAAAGAAAGCATTTGGTGTTCATTCGATGGAACTGAACCCATAAGAGGAAAAGGAAGATTGGTAAGCTGGTCCATACTGAAATACCAAACTGAATGCACATGAATATATCTCTACATGTTTTGCACATCAGCGCTATGTTTGTATTCTTGCAGGACTCAACTCAAGGTTTCATGGCATGTGAAGCACAAGATGTTGTTTTCTTGTTCTGTCCAATCCAACTATGGTTCATTATTCAAATTCAGATAACTAATTGGTCCTTCCTCACCTATATATACAACTCTCTACACACATAGTTGTGTTTTTTAGGTAAACTGAGTTCAGATCCTTTAGCTAATGATTTTGATTCCATATAGCTATACTTAGTGGAGTTTCATGGAAATTGTTTATGTCATTCTGGTTTAATTTATATCACACACAATATGCATTGCAAGCTTACTGACTTCCTTTCTTGGAGAGTAAAAATGTTGAGGATATTAGTTATTAGAACAAATGTGCCCTAAAGGGAACAATCACTATATGGTTTTCACCATTCGAGGCATATGTCTACGTGAGTTATGTGTAGGAATAATATCACCTTTTTTATGCTTGAGCTATATGATGAGATAATTATTCCCTTGCAACCAAATATTTCTTTCAGAAAAATGATGCCTAAAATTTGTTTGGGTCACTACTGCTATTCATGGTCTACTGAAGTGGATTTCCTTTAGCTGTGCAATTTAGCCTCTAATACATTCCTAGCTTTTGCACAAATATTGTACACTTCTGAGTACAGACATAAATACTCCCTCCGGTCCAATTAATTGACTGAATTTTATCTAAGAGAAGAGGTTTTCCTTTGGCTTTACTCTTTTCTCGATCAAACAGGGAAGATAACAACCATGGCTCTCGGTTTCCTTGACCTGTCATAGTTCGTTGGTGTGCATTCTTGCCTTTATAATAGATTGAAAATAGAGCTGCTTTTTCTCTTGAATTATTCCACATTAAGGTGCCATGAATTCGCACGCATTTTGTATAGGTGGCCATTACTCTGAAGTTGTTGTCTTAACTGTGTAAACCGTAACTGTTGTGTGTATTTTATTTTTCAAGGAGAATGGTCGCCACCATTGTTTAGATTTCAGGGTTCTATTTGGAAATACATTTCTGATATTTCTGAAGGTTATTGCAAATTCATTTGATGGAGTTTGGTTATGTAACAAGACTTATGTCATGGACTGTGTTCTTGCAGATATATCAAGAGATTGTTGTCGTGATGAGTTACAAGCAATTTTACTGCATTGGACTAGACTTCGTGCTAGCATGCGAGGTGCTTCTTCTTCTTTACGACCTAACTAAACTTACATGTAACAATGTGTGAATCCACAAGAATATATGCATAAATGTGGGATATATCCAGCACACATGGCATTGGTGGCTGGACTATAAGAAATTAGAATTCCAAGCTACTCTTGAGTGTCCACCAATTTTAACTTTTAAGTAGAATTTGAATCTTTCAATAATGGTTTCAGATTCTAGCAGATCTACCAGTGCCTAATGTATTTTCATAACTCAACACTGCTTCCTGTCCACTTGAAGTGACCTAATCCTAGATATGCCATATTTATTTGTTGACATCCACTAAAATAAGCATCCATGATCCATCCTGAAGAACAGTGGACTATTTATTTGATGGTGTAAATAGGTTCAGTTTGCACAAGCATACATGTAAAAAATGGAGGGGCATGCAAAGTGTTTTTTTAGATTTCTCTTTTCAAGATTTTGATATCCTTAGATAATGTTTGATGATAGCTTGGTTTTGGTGAAACGTCATGTGGAAGCATACTCTTTGGCAGCCATCAGTATTTGGATACCTATCGGTATATTTCCAATGGTCAGCGCAGATTTTGATTCCTATATAGAATTGGAAACTGCATATTTACTACGCTTGCTTTCAATTATATGCCACTTTTATTTATCTATGTCAGTGCCGAAACAAAGCTACGATCAGTGCATTAATTGAAAAGTTGTCTTCTTTATAAAGATTTTGATTCTGGCCTACTGTTCCCGAAAAATGAATTTGTATAAATTGGAATTTTATTATTACGACAGCAAGCACCGATAGGGAGTTAGTTCGCAAGTTTAGGTTGTTTGTCTTCAAATATTATTTGCGTGGTTTTCCATCTTATGGATCACAATCGAAAAAAAATCACACAGAAAAGTGTTGGCAATTGTAAAGATATACTCTCGTGATCCACATTCAACATGAAATCTACATATTTAGTTTTTCAAATAAGAACAAGTAAACTCTGAACATGCACTTATGTATTTATTATTTAAACAAAATATATCATATGACTGTTTTTTAAAGAGGACCCATTGATCTATGTTGCTCTTGAATCCTGACAGTGTACTATGCACTCTCTCTTTGAAAAATATTCTCCTAGAGTCAATCTCTTGATGGTGTTCAACTCAGTATGATATATATGTAGATTGCATGTTTTTCTCTAGATGCTGCATTCAGGCCTGAGATGGCGCTTTTGTTTTCCCTGGACATCATTCCTATATCTTATTAGTCGTCTGACCAGTGTAGATTCACATTTTTTTGCCTCCCATAAATTTTTACGTGCTATGAATATAGATTGGTTATTTAATAAATTGAGTCAATCTGTGCCACCTGCGGATTATTTGATCTACAATTTGAATTTAGTCAGGTGAGTTGATCTGTGGTGCCTGTTGATTATTTCATCTAACTATTGATTTATACAGAAATTAATTTTTTGTGTGTTACTTGCAACGTGACTTCTAATGGTTGTCTGGGTGGTAGGTTTCACCACTAGAACAGTATGCTTAGAAGCTGATGCAGTTTTTTGTGAGATATTTCCCTTTTGGGGCACTTATTGTGAGGCTACGGTTACGAACTTTATTAACAGATAAATCCTCCTATTTATGATGCCAAATTGAGAACTTAATAATTTTGTTGCCTGCATCACATTATGAATGTCAGACTTATATATCCATGGTTTTTAGTTTGTATTTATCTACTTCTATTTGATTTTATTTTCTTATCACTTGCGTATTCCTTGTATCCTATACATCTCTTATTGGTCTATATATTTATTGAATTATTTCTGTGATGCAAATGTATATATAGAAAACCGTGGATAAATTGGTGATAGCTAGCCTTTATCATACTGCATATGGCTAGGTCAAAAGTTGAGTTACTCAACTATATTTAACTGTATGGAAAATAATGTTGGGCAAGTTATAAAAAATCATTTCTCATGATCTGTTATTTGTCAGCGTAACTCCTGAATGTTTGGGTGAATAGTTCACTCAGCAGGGAAATATGTATCGTAGTTCTACTGCTTGCATTATGTTCGGGGCTCACATATTTTGCTTGAAAGTTTTTGTGTGTCTCTAGAATTATTTAGCGCAACTCTTGGACCTTATTACTCACATATATCCTTTTTGTAGGTTATGCTGTGTTGTCACCATTACGCTTAGGGCTTAAACAGGCAAATTATGTTGTTGCTGATAGGTAACCTCTTTTGATGTTGGTTCTGTGCTTCTGGTGCTCTTCTTAGGGTAGTTGTTCCTAATGCCTATGTTGTTTCTAAATTAGGTTAACCCATTCATATGTGTCCCTGCCATACCTCCCTCCTTCACAAAGAAAAAGTAATATTAGGTACTTTGTGCAGCCAAACCATCATCACCGGTGCAGAAGGTAAAGCAAAGCCGAAAGCCACCTTCATGGATATGTTCTTCAGTTGAACATGCATCTCACACTAGTCTTCTCCTTAATTGCATCCACGGGGTACACATCCATTGTTGCATCATTAGCGTGGACCTCCGTGGAAGACACGTTGCTTTTCCATTGAGATGGGGCGCCGACCGTACTCTCTACTGCAGGATCTTGCTGTCGGAGTCCTCTAAGTTCATTAAGCTCCTCCCGATGCTGCTGCAACATGGCTTCAACCCTCGCGAACTGCTCTGCATCCTCCTCTTGTCCCTGCTTTGTTTTTCTCGATCGGCTTCTGTAGGTGTCAAAATCCTCGGGAAACCGATAACCCATGGACAAGAAGGTCCGAAGCCTCGTGTTCGTCCAACCTTTTCAGGATTCCTGAGGGCCTTTGTCAGCTCATCGTTCTCTCTGTCGAGAACAAACTTTCCCTCTTGAACCTCTTTTATCACTTTAATAAGATCATCTTTGGGTCTAGTAACTTCTTTTTTTTGCAACAATCTCGCATGTTTCTGGGTCATACGACGCCCTATGCCCAAGTAACCAATTTTTTGACCTCAAGGGCCAACTAGACATAGCTGGAGTGACCCCTTTAGCCGCCAGGTCGGCCTCAGCTTTATCTCACTTAGGCATGGCACTCTTGTAGCCACATGTGCCCATATGATGGCGATATTTCTTTTTGGCTGCATTTAGCTTATTCTTTTCTGACATTGCCACAGCTGGTGCCGAGGTCTTGTATTGCACAAATGCGGCCCAATTATCCCGCTGCTGCTCTAGTGGGCCAGTGAATGCATGAGTTTTTTTCTTTAGCACATAGTTGTGGTACAATCTTTTCTTCTAGTCCTTGAATAGTTCGCCCATCTTCTTAAGAGCCCACTCCTTGACTTTTAACCTCATTTGCTGTGTGAGCTCATCATTCTCCAAGACTGGTAGGGTGAAATGTGTCATGACAGAATTCCACATCGCATCTTTTGCTCTATCGTCGACAAAACTAGGCTCAGCTGGATCCCTTTTCTTTCCTGGCTTATTCCACTCTTGCGTGGTGATCGGGACGGTGTCTCTAGCAATCACTCCGCATTGATGTACAAATGCATTGACAGACTGTATGGGCTCCAACGGTTGACCCAGCGCAGAGACTAAGTCAATGCTGAAACGGACATCAGCGGGCAACTTTTGGGCCGGGCCTCTTTTTCTTGTAGAAGATTGGTCCGGTGCGGAGGTCTAAGATAAGAAACATTCATCAGTACATATATATGAATCATTAGTGCATCTATACTAGTGATCGATCGGTAGAGGTTTTATATATCTCACCGGACTTTGTTATTAAGGTGTCTCCACCATCGTCTCCACTATCGTCTCCTCCAGACAAATTAAGATACTGGGAGCCATCATCGTAATAAGAACCTCCAGTACCCCTCATCTATCATGTTGAGAAGCTCCTCTTCATTCTGTCTACCATCCATAGCTTAACTAATATAGAAAAAGATAAAACAATTTTGCATTAAGTAAAGGAATATTACAATTGCGACAACTTGGCATGCTTTTTGTTCCTGAACAAACGCTTCAACCATGGTATTATAGGAGCATACCACATCACTTTGGCAGGAACCATCTTCATGCGGTGCTCTCCCTCAACATCACTAGGGTCATCTCGTCTTATCTTATACCGCAATGCAATGCATACTAGGCATGCATCCAAATTCTCGTACTCCGCGTCGCGGTATAGGATGTAGTCATTAATGCATGCATGTATCTTCTGCACCTCTAATCCTAGAGGGCAGACAACCTTCTTTGTTTCGTAGGTACTGACGGGCAGTTCGTTATCCTTTAGAAGCAACTTCTTCATTATTTTCAGCAACTTTTCAAATCCTTTGTTAGTCACACCGTTCTCTGCCTCCCATTGCAGCAATTCCACTGTGCTACCTAGATTTTTGTGCCCATCTTCACAATTTGGGTACAACAATTTGTTGTGATCCTCTAACATCTGCTTGAACTTCAACCTCTCCCTTTCAGTTACGCATTCTTCCTTTGCATCAGCAATGACCTAACTAAGATCATCATCGGGTAGATCTGATGTCCGTTCTTCATCATCTTCTTCATCATTGTCTTCCATTGTAGTACCATTGTATTCATGGGTCATAGTAGGGTAGTCGTTATCATTCTCTTCTTATTCATCGTCTTCCATCATAACCCCTCTTTTCTCTGTGCCTGGTCCAACAATTATAGTCGGTCATGAAACCGGACCGAAACAGGTGGCTGTGAAGGACTCTTGAGGAAGAGTATTCCTTATGATTCCGGCAGACACTACATGAACAAGACATAAAAACCATTCCAATTGTTTGACTCGGCCACAAGGAGAAAAGAATGCACGCCTTTAATGAACTCGTTAGAGAGTCGGTCAGCGTACATCCATTGTCGGCTCATCTGCATTATATAATTAAGTACATCAAACAGAATCATGATGATAAAATTAGTACTGGTCTAAAAAACAAAATTAAAGCAAATAACCAGGACTAAAGATATGATGAACCTTTAGTCCCGGTTGGAGACACCAACCGGGACTAAACGTGGATGTGGTGACAACATGTCGACACTATGTCCTCAGTGGGCAGCACTAAGCCAGTAAATGACGACACTATTTTGGGTGGGTGGCAACACTATGCCAGGGGTGAGTGTCGACGTTATGTCTTCAGTGCCCGACACTATGTTGTGCTGCTTAATCTATAAATAGGTATGCATTCTTGTGAAGAACTGCAAGATGGTGTGCGAGAGCAGGGACACCACTATGGCAGAGCTTCTCGAAGATGTCTTAGGATCCCGTCCTCAGACATCTTCGAGGAGCTCGCCATAGAGGCACTACCTAATATGTGAATTGTTTTAGTTACCCGGCGTATTAATCTATAGCTAGAGAAGTTATTAACTTCAAGATGGTGCGAGAGGGACACCACTACGGCAGAGCTTCTCGAAGATGTCTTAGGATCCTATCCTCAGACATCTTCGATGAGCTCGCCATAGAGGAGCTTCTCGAAGATGTACTTGATGTCTTCTTATCAAGCTTTTATGAATTAATCCTATCTTTGTTACAATTTTTTCAGTTTGCTGAAGGCAGGTAGAAGACGAAGAAGGGTATTTTGCCCAGCTAGTTAGAATGATGAACTCATGCATGTGTGTGCTTCTATGAATCAAATTTCGAGACTATGTGCCAAAACAAGATATATAGATAGAATCCACATATTGTGATATTTACCTTGGAGTTCATTACATTAATACAAGATAGATAGAATCTAAACATCGATCTCATGTTATTATTGCAAAAATTACTACCAAACTAAATCCACAAATCCATCTACAAGATAGAGCATGGAATGAGCTAATATAGTAATGAGAGTTTAAAGGATGAAGTTGCTCACCTTTTAGAATCTTTGGATAGATGGGGCATCACAAATTATAGACAAATCTTGAGAAAAAAATGGGCATGAACTCGAGCTTGTTGAAGGAAGAAAGAGAGAGGAGCCACCAGCTTAAAATGGTGGCTCGGGCAGGTGAGGGAAGAAGATATAGCCAGGCCTTTAGTCCCGGTTTGTGTCTAGAACCGGGACTATAGGTCCACCTTTAGTCCCGGTTCGTATAACAAACCGGGACTAAAGGGTCTGGCGCCGGACCCAGCCTGCCTAAAACCCTTTAGTTCCGGTTTATTACACGAACCGGGACTAAAGGGTCCGTTCGAACCGGGACTAGTGTCTAACGCCCCCCTGCGGCCAGATAGAGCCGTTGGGACCGAGGCATTAGTCCCGGTTTGTAGCAAAACCGGGACTAATACCCCTGGACCAAATGCCCGTTTTCTACTAGTGGAAGGCTGACAAAAAGATACCTGACTGAAGGCCACTTGTAATGTCTCGAAAGTTCATTTGGCAGAGATGCAGGTGGGGTGAAGCACCGGATTATGTAGTTTCAGTTTTGTTGTTCTGCAGTTCAGTTTATTTGTTTACCACTGCTCAATTTTATCTTCCATGAAAGATGAAAGTTCACTTCAGCCTAGCTAATGGGTGGAGTTCACTTTCCATACTTCTGTTTAGATATAATCACTTCTGATGAGATAAATTTCACAAGCAGAAATCCAGAAGAGCAAAAACCGAAGTCTAATTCATATTATGCTGGATGTTTGTTATCTTCCCACTTGTCCACTAGATCCTGCACTTGGTAGGCTTGAGATGCAATCTCGTGATATAAACAAGGAAAATCCAGTTTGTAGTGAGTAGTTATTAAAATAAAAGAAAGTGTGGTGCTGTTTATGAAGTTTACGGAATAGGGTGAAATGAAATTCATTTGATTAAATTTCTTGAAAGTTCAGACTAGTTATCTTTTGATAACTGCAGTACACATCTTGTTTTGCAGGGGATTGACGATTTTTATATGTCAAAAGGTTCATTCTTTGTCCATGGCGAAGTTCACATGTTCTATCATAGGAGCTCACTAAGTTTGTGTCTAAAAATTCTCACTCCTACAAGAAGTGCTCACTCCATGTTGTGAGTTCTGCTGGCGCGGCCTCATATGATAAGGTATTTTGCATTTTTTCTAGGCTGCCCATTGCTGCTGGACCATTATCTCCAGTGACACGTATGATGCTAAGCCGTTCAATAGCTGAAATTCCGATGGGTTTTAATTCAATCAGTGTGATGGCCAACTGCCTACTTCTGAGGGCGAGAATGAGTTCAGGGAAGCAGCCAATCCATCATGTTCAGACTAGGCAGAAGCCTCATAACGACAGCCATGGAACTGAACCATCCTAAGGACGCCATACTAGATAGAAGTTGGCTTCCCTGTTCTTCACGGTACACTGCTCAAACTAATTCATGCACGACTAATTCAAATGGTAGTTTTCTTGATTTAAAGCAGTTCACTAATTCACTTGATCAGGCAAAAAAATCAAAGTTCATTCAGCAAAAGTTCACTTCGCACATATAACAAGTTCACATTTAATTGTTGGACAGTTTGTATTCGCAAAAGCTCACTCTATTTTTACTTGGATGACTAGAAATAAAGTTTAATTGGTGCATAATGAAGTTGATTTTTTTCTTCGGAAATTCACTTTGAATGCGCTTGGAAGTTTAATTTTTAACTTCTTTCCAATGTGCATTACCGGGAGTCCACCTTGTGCTTGTCGGGAGTCCACCTTGCGCCTGTTGGGAGATCCGTGTGTACTCGGTTGTCGACCGGCATATGTCAGAGGTGGCAACGCTGGCAAGCACTTCGTCGACGAGCCCGCCTGATGGACATCAAGCTTCCTGCTAGCTGCTGCACTTCTCGGTGGAGTCAGGTGTCGTCTCTTCAGGTGTTGCGTCATCGCCTCGGGCCACACGGGCCACCACACTGCCAATTCCAACATATGGCGCGCCCCTGCAAGAGGCACCTCGCTTCATGCCAGGGACCTGTACCATAGCCATGGTCACTACTGGTGCAGAAATACTACTGTTTGAGTTCAGAACTGCAGTGTTTTAGTTCAGAACTAATGCTAGTTCATAGCTGCACTGCTGCTTGTTCCTCTCAGCAACATGCCCAACATCCCCTTTTATCCGAAGTTCAAATCTTATTTATTGCGGAGTTCACTTCATCCAAACAATGGATTTCTATTTTTGTTTCCTCGGAAAAGTTTGATTAGTCCGCACAGGAAGTTTGCATCTTTCTGGTTGTAAAAAAGTTAACATTTTTCTTCCACAAAGTTCATTTTTTGTCGTGGAAATTCGAACAGTTTGCATTTTTCACGGACAATGGAGATTCTAAAAGAACCAGGCAGTACAGCTATATATTTGGCCATGCTCTCTTATGCATTCAAGATATTTCGTAACTTTTTTTTTTGCGGGTAAGATATTTCGTAACTTTGACAGTTCACCAATTCGATTTCTTGCGGTACATGTGTTTCTTTCTTTTTTTGGTGCACTAGTTTCGTATACTGTTTTCTAGGCTTTGTATGAGAGTCTGATCTGCCATGCTACTGTTTCACAGGTTCCTGGAGGCAAAAGCTCGTTCTTTGGAGAATGAGAAGCTTGTGGACTCAACATAGAATCCTTCGTTGACCTACGCCCTATGTGGCTCTGGCTTCGTCGTGGACGTGGTGGCTACCACTTCGGCCTTGTGGTGACCTGTAATATTTTGTTTCTGAAATGTCAAGACATAGTGGTTGCACTCCTCGTTCTTGTGATGCTCCCGGTGCTGGAGTTGTAATAGTAGTGTAGTTTGTCTCGCCTTTGCTGAGAAGTTTGATTGTTCTCAACTCGGTGTTTGTAGCCTAGTTGGATTGAGTGTCATTTTTATTTTGTTGTGAATGTCTGCAAAAAAGAGGGCAAGTCATGGTGATTTTTTCTCATGGGTAGTTCACTTTTCTCACGGAAAGTTCAGTCCAATATCAAACATTAAAGCATTATTCATATGGGCAGTTCACTTCTCATTTTTCAGGAGTTCATTTAGTACAGTTTCAGTTAAAAGCACTCGATAGAAAAGCAATTTAAAAACCGAAAAATCTGGAGTTCACTTTTATCTATATTATAAGTTTATTTTTTATAGCAAGGGGTTCACTTTTTTGTAGATAAAACATCATACAGGTTAAATTCACTCTCTTTAGTTGTTTCCTATTGTTGACCATATAAAAGCATACAAAACAGAAGTTTAATATTCAAAAAATCCAAAGTTCACAATATAAAATTTTGAAGTCCACTCTAAAATTCACTTTTTGTGAGAAGTTAACTTTGAGCGTGACAAAAAAATCACTATCGATATTAGGCAGATCACAACTAGCAGGTGCGCAGTTCACGGCTCGTGAAAAATTCATACACAAGAAAAACTGTAACGCAAATAACAAACAAAATGAGAAGTTCTCTTTTTAGATTTTAAATGTTCAATGTACACAACCTTGTAGTCCACTTAGCATGAAAAAAAAACGAGTTAAAGAGCACAAATGTTCACTTAGTGAGCATTAGTAGTTCACTACATATAACCTTGAAGTTAAATTTAAAAAAGCTGTGGAAACAACGAGAAAGCCTAAAAATAGAGTTTTGTATATTTAAATATGCTCTTAAATTATAAAAATATTCAAAAAGTGAATTTCTGGTGACAAAAAATACTAAATAATTCACTCCATTAAACATACTGAACTATTTAAGTTCACTTAGTGAACATTACTAGTTCACTACATATAAAATTGAAATTCAATTTGAGAAAAACAATGAGAAAAATTCACTTTGAGCGTGATAAAAAAAATTCACTATCAGTATTGGGCAGTTCACAGCTTGCATGTGGGCAGTTCACTAAGTAAAAAATTCCATACACGGGAAAAAAGATCACCGTAAAAATAATGAGAATGAGAAGTTCTCTCTTCGAGTATCAAATGTATATAAGCTTGGAGTCCACTTAGAGAACATTAGTAGTTCATTGCATATAACATTGCAGTTAACTTTGAAAAAAGTGTGAAAATAGAAAAAATTAAAAAGATAGTTTCGTATATTTTAATGTTCCCTTAAATATTAAGAATTTCGAAAAACGGTTTATATGAAAAGATGTGAAATTTTCATAGGTTTTCAATGGTATATCATTTGCACCATTCCGTTAAACGATTGGAAAAATACGGCGAAAAGACCAGCGCAGCGGAGAGCGTCCATATCGCGATCGGAAGTTCACTTACACGTAGCGAGAAGTTCACTTACACACCATGGGCAGTTCATGTACTCTGTTTTTATGATGTCGTGGTGTGGAACACAACAGTACCATTGGGGATAGTACGAAGAGGACAATCAAGATGCTATCGGTGGCTACTTGCAACGGGTTGAACATAGATACTGCAAACACAGTGATGTACCTAGGTTCGTCCAGAGGTAACACTCCTACTCCTACATGGATCTACTATATGGGGAGCAAACGCTCAATACAGGTGCTCCTTGAGCTGTTTCCTTAGCTGCTATCGAGAGCTAGAAGAAGATGAACTACTGAACTTGTGGCTTGTAATGCCTCTGGCTAACTTCTAACTTGTGATGCCTTGCCTAGAATCCTAGCACTACCCCTCCTTATATACTAGTGGAAGGGTAGGTTACAATATGGGCTCTAGGGTTTACTGTTTAGGCTTTGAGTTTATAAAGCGGGCTTCGCAGCCAGGTTCAGCCGGTGGGCTAGGACCCGGTCAAGCCTTCAGTACAGGTGGGGCGGTGAGGCAGCATCCCAACGCCATTGCTTTGGGCGTCATCCGGCGCTTTACCCATCAACTTGGCGCTTTACCCATCAACCGGAGCTTTACTCGTCAGATGTTGCTTTAATCGTCAGCCTCTAGCCTTGGCGCTTTGGTGCCCTCGTCTCGTAGCGCCGTCCGGGCGGCGCACCAGCCTGTCTGGTCAGGGGTGTGCTCAGCAAGGAGTGTCACCCGCCGTACATTTGGCCAACGGATCCAAGGCGGCCGGGTAGAGGTGGCCACCTAGCCGGCTCTTCTGGTCATCTGACTAGACGGGCTAGCCTGGGAATCTTGAGGACAGATCGGGTGGAGCGTTCCACCTAGTTGTGGTCCTTTGTCTTGCGGCCATCCGGCCAGGCCTCCCTAGAGCCAGCCAGTTGGGCTTGGCTTGGCCTACCCGGTGGTCATCCCCCCGACACTAGTCCCCGAGTGCGTTGGGACTTCTCCTTGTGGAGAAGTGCTTGCGTGCTTATGAGTTGAAATGATTGCTAGAGAAGAGCTGGCCGTGAGCTTGTCTCATGCTTCTTGTCCGGTAGTGCTTGTCGTTTTCCGGCTTGAAATGCTTGTTATTTCCCGGCTAGAATTTACCAGCTACGGACCGGTGGCCCACCCACAGGGTGTGAGCGGAGATTGAATCTACTGGCTGCCGCAACCGGCGGGGGAGGTGAATCGCTTTGTCGATGACGTCGGTGCTTGTGTTGGCCACACCTGCCACCTCTGCCACGCGTCGCGTCAGTTTGACATGTTGGCCTGCCGCGACAGTTTTGGTAACTACACACACGCCTTCATCATAGCGGTTCCTTGGGGACCGTGCGCGCGCTTGGCCTTCGTAGTAACACCTGCAAGATCTTCTGCGGGAGTTACTCCAGCGCACGCGATCTAGAACTGAAGCGTCGTGGGGGGGGGGGGGGGAGTGGAGCGGTTCCTTGCCATGTGACGGAGGGGAGCGCATCGGGCACGGTTACTCTTTCTCGATAAATAGGGGCGCCAGGGAGAGTTCTTTGCCCACTTCATCTTCTTCCTGCTCCCGTTGCTTCTGCCCTCTGTGCTCTGCCTCTTCTCTTCTTATCTACGCCTCCGATTCTTGGTCGTCGCCGCCACTTGTCTTCCGTCGCGACAACGGGACATCGCTTCTCCAACACGGCCGCTGCTCCCGCCAAGATGCTTCCTGAGCAGGCCGGCGGCTGGTGCGGATCGTATGTCACTGATGAGCTCGTCTAGAAGTATCGACGGGGGAGATTCCTCCCGTCGGAGCGCTTGGTGAAGCATCACCTCGCGCCGGAGGGGGAGCGGGTGCCTAACCCGCGGCCCGGGGAAGCCGTCGTCTTCCTCGCCCACTTTGCTCGTGGGTTTAGCCTACCGCCGAGCAGGTTCGTCCTCGAGCTCCTCGCAACCTTCATCCTCCAACTCCACCACCTGGGGGCCAACGCCATCGCGTAGCTGCCGCACCATGCGGCCTGCTGCGATGCCTTCCTGGGGTTTTCCCGGACGTGGCGAACTTCTTAAAGTTTTTCAACTTCAAGGTCCAGGTGGTGGGGAAGGGTGGCCCTAACGGAGACCGGCTACAGTGCCATCTACTCGCGGCCGTCATCGATGATGCCATGGCTGGAGATCCCTGATGTCTACGCACTTCTATTCTTGTAGACAGTTGTTGGGCCTCCAAGTGTAGAGGTTTGTAGAACAACAGCAAGTTTCCCCTTAAGTGGATCACGCAAGGTTTATCGAACTCAGGGAGGAAGTGGTCAAAGGTATCCCCTCTCAAGCAACCCTGCAATCAAGATACAAGAAGTCTCTTGTGTCCCCAACACACCCAATACACTTGTCAGGTGTATAGGTGCACTAGTTCGGAGAAGAGATAGTGAAATACAAGTGGTATAGATAATTATAAGTCGTAACGGTGATAGAAAATAGCTTGATGGCGTGTGGTTGACGTGGGAAAAGACTAAAGGCAAACTGAAATAAAGATGGAAACAAGCAAACATGTAAAAAATCTAATTGCAAACAATGTTTCAATGCTAAGAAACAAGGCCTAGGGATCATACTTTCACTAGTGAACACTCTCATATAAATATCTTCTCTTTATGATACTACTCTTAAATACTCTCCGGTTGGACACTCTAATCCATGGTAGGGCTATAACAACACACCTCAAAGTAAGCCTTTCCCATCTAGATAACCCCACACTGTCACCTTGAGCACTAGATGGTTCCAACAAACACCACAATTTCATAAAGACATCCAAATCCAAATATAACCCATAACAAGTATTTTTAATCTCTAGCCTAAGTGCCACCATGGTGTGCACACTGTCAACTTCACACACATGGGGAGAGCAGAGATCTATTAAAGCACTTGAGTAGCAAGGTAGATCTATAGATTACAAGCTCATGATCTCAATAAGATCATGCATAGAGAGAGAGAGAGATGAACACGTAGCTACCGGTAGAACCCTTAGCCTCGAGAGAGAACTACTCCCTCCTCATCATGGGAATCAGCAATGGCGATGGATATGGTGGTGGAGATCGATGGAGATGGCTCCGGGGGCACTTCCACGTCCCGGCAGGGTGCCGGAACAGAGACTTTCTATCCCCCGAATATCCCCTTCGGTGGCGGCGGCATTGTGGAACTTTTCGTGGTTGGAGGCTTGACTCTTTAGGGTTTATGCATCAGGAGGAATATATAGGCGAAGGGGAGAGGTCAGTGGACAGCCAGGGGGCCCACACCATGCCCTGGCGCGACCTAGGGGGACCCGCGCCTAGGGGTGGTCTGGCCACCCTGTGGCCCCTCTCCGGCTCTCCTTCTGGCTCCGTGAATCTTCTGGGAAAATATCGACTTTGGCTTTTGTCCGGTCCAATTCCGAGAATATTGATTTTCTGACTTTCCTGGAACCAAAAACAGCAGAAAACAGGCAACTGGCAATGTGGCTCTTGTTAATAGGTTAGTCCAAGAAATCATATGAAAAGTACTCCAAAGGGTGGACAAAACATAAGAAAGTAGATAAAACCAAGCATGGAACATCAAAAATTATAGATATGTTTACAACATATCGATCCCTGACACCGTCAAGCTGTGGCAGCGCTCGTACTTCTACGTGCGCAACCACACTGAGGTTGACTAGATCAAGGTGCCGGTGTTTGCCAACGTCCCTCCACCCGGAAGGCCTGGACCATCCAGAACTTGGGCGCCCAGGCGGACATCGACCGAATGGCCGCCCGCATGGCCGTGCTGGTGGAGAAGGAGCGTCTCACTCCCCGAGACATCCTGTTGTCCTGGATGATGGGCCGTGTGCTTCTGGTGCAGCAGCGGTCGCACAAGATGTGCCACCTTTCCGCCGTCATGGATCCCACGCGGGTGTCCTAGGTGGAGGTGCCATTCAGGGCCCTCCGAGAGTGGTTCGCCATCATCTCGAAGGAGACGCTAGCAGAGGACTGGACCTTCTCCTGCCGACCGTACCATCGCGGCTGGCTGGCGCCGAAGGTTAGCCGCTTTTCTTCTTCTCTAGGTGAAATTTTCCCCATGGATCTTTTCTTGTTTCTTATTTTCCCCTGTTGAGTAGCTCTTTACGGAACAGATAGTAGAGGATGGCATGGGGGGCCTTCTCGGCTGACTTCAAGCTGCAGAAGTTCCCTCCGCAGGAGCCGGAGCACTTCCCCAGCCGGACCGAGGAGGGCTCTGAGTTCCCACCCAGTGAGGATGCGCTTCTTGTATTTGTCTATGTTGTTCTTTTTTAGATTTATGCCTAATGCTCTGCCTGCACCCTGGAGCAGCCGCACATGGCACGGACATGGACTCGGCTGAGGTCACCGCCTCGCGGGCCAGGGGAAAGCGGGCTGCCTCGTCTAGCAACACCCCAGTCGGAGGGGGCTCGAAGAGGGCCCACCGACCGAGGGCCACGACTTCCGCACCAAGCCTCACCGGGTGCCCTTGCTCCTTTTTCCTTTTGTGGTTGTTGGCTTGCCCTTTACTCATCATGATCTTCTCGTCTTGCGTGTAGGGAGGCGATGTCTTTGGCTGGCTCCGCGACCATCGCCACCGTGTCCGTCCTTCTCCCGGCTGGAATGAAGGGACCTACTGCATCGGTTGCAGTCTTTGCTGCCAAGCCGGTTGAGGCTGCAGCTTCTGCTGCCAGGCTGGCTGAGGCTACTGCAGATGCAACGGAGACGGTGGCGCCGACCGTGCCCATGACCCTGCATCGGGCCTCTGCCGCCTCTAGGCTCGCCGAGGTGTTCTCAGCCCCAAGCCCGATTCAAACGGGTTCTGCTGCCTATCAGGTGGAGGAGCCCGTGGAGGCGGCGCGGGAAGCTTCCGTGCAGCCGGCTGTTGGAGATGGCGAATGGGAGGTGGCCCTGGCTCAGGTGTTGTGGCCCCGGAGGCGTCGCGTGCAGCCTCCGACAGCAACGATGACCTCCATCTTACCGGCTGGTGGGCAGCTCCGGTCGCGCCGCCGCCGGACTCTGTCTTGGCGCAACTCTCCGAGTTGGTGCCCATTGCCCTTTGAAATGGATTGTATGGGCACCTAGAGGGGGGGGGGGTGAATAGGTGCTACTTCAAATTTTAATGCCTTTTCAATTTTAGGCTTAGCACAAAGGTTAAATTCTCTAGATATACTATTAGGTGGAATTTCCCTATATGCAAACCTATCTACTAGCGAGTAAAGAGCGAGTGGAAGAGGAACGGGTAAACCATAGTGAAGCACGCAGAGACACATGATTTGTTTGACCGCAGTTCCTTCCTTGTTAAGGGAAGTACGTCTACGTTGGAGGGGTGGGCGGTACTAAGACCACCACGCCACAATAGGCCTCACCCTATTCTCCGATGGATCCCGCCACCAAAGGCCTGATCCACCTTTCCACTGTAGGGACCCTTCGAGGCGGGTACCGGTGCCTTTACACAACTAGCGGGGCAAACTCCACAATCAACTTGGAGGCTCCCATAATGACAACAAGCTGCTACAAGAACAAATTATCAATAACAAAGAACAAGATCTAGATATTGACAAGAATACTAGATCATGGATTTCTCCAAATGAATGGAGAGGAGTTGATGCGCTTGATTCGTGATGATGGTGAAGATTCTCTCCTCCTTCAATTCCCCCAAAGATCGAAGCCTTCGGGTGGTTGAAGTGGGAGATCTAGAATGGGAGCTCTTGCCCAGTGTCTGAACAATTTTGAGTGAATCCAGAGTTCTGAATGTTGGGGAAGAAGGGATATTTATACCCTCTTTCAAAACCAAGCCATTGGAGTCTTTGGGGGCCGGATTATCCGGCCCAAGTGAGGGCCGGATTATCCGACCCAACTAAGGGCCGGATTATCCGGCCTGGGGAAAACTCCGCCCCAGACTCGGAATATCCGGCAGATAATCTGCCCACTCTCTGAGTGTCGCACCGAGCTTGCCCTTGATCGTCTTCTGGGGGTCGGATTATCCGGCCCCATGTGAAGGCCGGATTATCCGGCCTAGGGAGGAAAAAAACCGCCCCAGTTTGGATTTTCCGGGAGAAAATCCGACCGAACTCCGAGCGACGCGCCTTGGCAGGCTTCGGTCAAATTCTGGGGGCCGGATTATCCGGCCCATGCGAAAGCCAGATTATTCGACCCGGGGAAGAAAAACCGCCCAGTTCGGATTTTTCGGGCGATAATCCGCCCCCTCTCTGGGTGACGCACCTTGGCATCCTTTGATCAATGAGGTAGGCCAGATTATTCGTCCCTTGGTGGGGCGGATAATCCGGCCGCCCCAAAACTCCTGCACACTTAGCTCACATGAGAAAACTCCACAGTATTGTTATCTAACACACAAAACACAGGAAAACATGAAATATTCTTTCAATCTCCCCCTTTTTGGTGTTAGATGACAATACTAGGATTTGTAGGAAAGGATCACAAGACTACCATCAATAAACATGGAAGAGACTCCCCCTCAATGTGTGCATATTACAATTTTGCATTTGAATACAAATGCACAAAAATATTTGAATCTATTCCATTGACATATGAACAACATAATCATACCACCAAGATAGGGAGAGAGGCATCCTTGAAATAGCCACAATTATCAACGTGATAGCCAATATAAGCGCCTTCCTCGATAAAGATTCCCAGCATAATAGGATATGAATAGATAAATCCATAAGCATAATCCATGAGATAAATCCAGACAACCACCATCACAGAGTCTCAAACAAACCAAAAATCACAAATTTAAAGTTCAACGCTAAATGGGCACAAGCGAGAAAACGACGAATAGGAAAAAATGCAAGTGCTTATGCCCGACCCATGCAAATCCCTCGAAGACCTAATAGAACTACTTCTCCCCCTTTGGCATCGAGACGCCAAAAAGGAATAAGAGCGATGCTGGCGCCCCAAGGGATCACTCTGAGATGGTACTATACACTCAAAATTGCAAGAACCAAATCAAATAAAAGCCAAAATTGAGTGTGATTCCCATAAGAACATGAGATGAGCAAAAACAACCAAAAAGATCCATAAAAATCCAATTCTCCTCAAGGGAGAGGGTGGTGGCCGAAGCCACCTTGTTGGAGTGTATGGTGTGACACTGCGAAGATATATCTTGGGTTCACGACCAATACTCATCAATAAGCTCACATATCACAAAATGATATTAAGAGAAATGATTTATCTTGCTTTTGGCATTATGGGGGGAGGGTTAGCCCAATTAATTAGGACCACACTCCCCCTATATCCATGCCCACATCTAGACCAAAAGACTGAGATGTATGAGTGAGTGCATGGGTAATCAAGACAAACTCCTGGAATCAATGATATTTAGCTCATTCCTCAAGTAGCAGAATCTCGCTTCATCAAGTGGCTTCGTAAAAATATCAGCAAGTTGGTTCTTCGTGCTCACAAAAGATAGATCAATATCACCTCGAGCAACATGGCCTCGAATAAAATGATTCCGAATCTCAATATGCTTTGTCCTGGTATGCTGTACCGGATTGTACGCAATTTTGATTGCACTTTCATTATCACATAAAAGAGGCACTTTGTCACAATTGACACCGTATTCCTTTAAAGTTTTCCTCATCCACAATAACTGAGTGCAAGCACTAGCAGCAGCAACATATTCAGCTTCGGTGGTGGAGAGAGAGATACAATTCTACCTTTTAGATGACCAACATACTAGAGATCTTCCCAAGAATTGACAAGCTCCATAAGTGGATTTCCGATCATCCTTATCACCGAGAATATCATTTTGCGGCCCGAAAGTTGGGGTGGCCAGGCAATGCGGTACCCGAGTTCCCTAAAATCTGCCGCGATGACTATAGTTGGCGTGCCAAATACTCAGAGGGTCTTTTTCGGCACGAATTCAACTTTACATTTCAATTCAAAAAAATCAGGCTAACGGCCGTCAAGTTGGGCCCCCTATCAGCTTTTGCCGTTATGTCGCTGCCGTCGTCGCTGCCATGTAGGCTGCCATGTAGGCTTGCAGCGTTAGCGCATGCATCCTTTACGCGTCTTCTTCTTCCTCCGGGGTGGCAATTTGTGGTCGCGGCCAGGGCACGGAGCTAGGACTTGGACGAACCTGCTCGGCCCGTTCTCCTCCCCATCCCGAATCGGAGCTCGCCCTCACCATGACCACACCATTGGCACGGCGCGGGGACGGGAATTCATTCCCGGGTAAGATCTGTCACCATGCCGACCATGCTCGGTCCCGTTGGCCTCCTCCAGAATCCAAGCTCGTCTCGCCGTGTTCGCACACGCACCAGCCACGACGCCTTCCTCTCCGAACCCCAAAGCCACATCCACCCAGTTCGGCACAACGCCAACAAGGTGAAAATGCATCAAGTTTTCTTCTTGTGATTGTAGAAAAACATGTATGTACCGTGGCCGTAGCGTACTCTAACAATGTACACATATATTGTTTACTAGATTTTCATTTGAAATTAGTAGCTCTGTGATGATGAAACATAGAGAACCTAAATGGAATGACGATGACGACCATGTTCTGTACTTTGCATTGCATCAACAAGTGCTCGCTGATGAAGCAAGTTACCAAGAGAGTGGAGTTCATCAGCCATTGCCAAAAAATATGTGAACAAATCAATGAGCGATTCAATGCAAATATGCGCAGAAAAGCTAGATCCATGTCATCAATCATCAATAGGTGGCACATTCTAGTGATGCGTTCAAATGCGTACACGATGTATCATTTGCTTGAAGTGGTTGTTATCCTGAGCAAAAATGCCTAGTATGCACATTACATTTGTATGTTCTATGCTGCAATTCTGTTGTTATGGGCGTGGAAAGAAAAGCTGGGCTTCACTGAATATTATGCAGTTAGGCCTAACTTCGTCTTACAAAAATAAGCACAGCTTAGTCTTTACACACATAAGCATAACTAATGATAAAGATAAAGAGAAATGGTTCATCGAATCTGCCAGTATGAGAACTAGGTCCCTGGAGCTCGTGGTATAGTCGGAACGAACCAGAATGCTGCGTTTGGCCGTATTTCATTATCCTTCAAATCATACGACCCCACTGATGAGCCAATTGTAGGCCCCCTCCCCCCGACGTGGATTCGGCTCCAGGTCGGATCTGGAGTGTCAACATGATAGGCGCGTGAGTGTGCATCAAACACACAGTCTACTATTAACACTAGAAGTGCTGGCACCTCAGCAACAACACCAGCATGTCCTTCCTGGACTCTGGCAGCAGTCTCAGCAGGTATTTCGTCAACTTCACCAGCAGCAGCCTCAACAGGTATTTCGTTAGCTTCACCAGCAGTAGCATTAGCAAGTATTTCGTCAGCTTCACCAGCAGCAACATCACCAAGTATTTCGTCAGCTTCACCAGGAGCAGCAACAGCTAGTTCTTCGTCAGCTCCACCACCACCAACACCACCATCAACACCAGCAGTAGCAGCAACAGCATCAGGGCCAGGGCTGCCTAAGCTATTACAGGTTCAATAGCTCCAGGGGCTCCCACAAAGAAAGGGTAGTTGATCCCAAGAAACACAGATTTTCCACAAATGTATCCACATGGACGGCTGCAAACCACATATGTATCAAGAAGAGTCATTGCATGTGTGTTCCTGTCATGAACCACATTTGGATCAACCAGTCTCATTGCATGTGTGTTCTTTCCACAAACCACATGTGTGTTCTTTTCACAACCACACACGGATCAACCATTGTTCACTGCATGTGTGTTCTTTCCACAAACCACTTATGGATCAACTAGTGGTCATTGCATGTGTGTTCTTTCCACAAACCACTTATGGATCCACCAGTGTTCATTGCATGTGTGTTCTTTTCCACAAACAACATATGGATCAACCAGTGGTCATTACATGTGTGTTCTTTTCACAAACCACACACGGATCAACCATTGTTCACTGCATGTGTGTTCTTTCCACAAACCACTTATGGATCAACTAGTGGTCATTGCATGTGTGTTCTTTCCACAAACCACTTATGGATCCACCAGTGTTCATTGCATGTGTGTTCTTTTCCACAAACAACATATGGATCAACCAGTGGTCATTGCGTGTGTGTTCTTTTCACAAACCACATGTGGACCGACTAGAGTCATTGCATCTGTGTTCTTATACTAAAACCATCACTAGACTCATTGCATGTGTGTTCTTTTCGCAAACCACACATGGATCCACCACTATCATTGCATGTGTGTTCTTTCCACAAACCACACATGGATCAACCAGTGGTCATTACAGATGGCTCAATGCACAACGCCCAAAAATGCTGGAGCGGTGTTGATGTAGAGCTCGTTGGTAACCCCAAGAGGAAGGTATGATGAGCACAACAGCAAGTTTCCCTCAGTATGAAACCAAGGTTTAATCGAACCAGTAGGAGCAAGGAAACACCCCAAAGGTGTTACTAGCTGAGCTTTGGCAGGGCGCACTACCGGTGCTAGTAGCAACATGGAGACCTGCACAACACAACCACAGAACTTTGTCCCCAACTTGCGATGAGGTTGTCAATATCACCGTGTTTTGCGGAAAACAAAGGATTAAACGTATCGAATGGAAATAAGTAAAAGTTTGCAGAAAGTAAACACAAAGCAATAAACAGTTTATAGATTGTATGTAAAACAAAGGACCGTGACCCATAGTTCACTAGAGGTGGCTCTTCTTAAGATAGATAACATGCTGGGTGAACAAATTACATCGGGGCAATTGACAAACATCAAGAAAGCAATACATGCATATACTAATCATCTTGACTCCTTTGATATTCGATTGGGCATTACAACATTATACATAGACCGTCATCCAACTACATCTATGATTAATAATCCACCTTCAGGTTATCATCCGAACCCCCTCTAGTATTAAGTTGCAAGCAACAGATTATTGTTTTATGAACTGCGTGTAAAGTAAACAATACGATTGTTCTATGAACAAAGGATTGTTGTTTTCTCCCTAGCAGCAACAACACATCTAGTACCTTAGAGATTTCTGTCACTTCCCTGGATTACCAGAGGCATGAACCCACTATCGAGCATAAATACTAACTCTTGGAGTTGCTAGCATCTACTTGGCCAAGATAGCTACTAATAACGGAAATCATGCAAGATCACAAATAACAAAGACATGATAGAATCAATAATCAATCTGAAATAGCATCTCAATATCCATTGGATCCCCGTAAACACAGCATGCAGAATTACAAATAGATGATCTTGATCATGAACGGAGCTCACAAGATCTAAACATGAAAGCACAAAGGAGGAGAACCAGCCATCTAGCTACTACATGGATCCGTAGTCCAAGGATGAACTACTCACGCATCACACCAGAGGCTTGCATGGTGAGGAAGAAGGCCTCCAAGGTGAATTCCCCTCTCCGGCAGGGTGCCGGGAAGAGCTTCAGATCCCTCCCGATCTAGGGATGGAGATGACGGCGGCTACAGACTCTTTCGTGGATATTTTATCGGGCACTTAGGGTTTTCGTCCCCAGGGCATCTTATAGGCGGAAGGGGAGACCGAGGGGGTGTCGGAGGTGGCCACACCACCCTTTGGCGGGGGCCAGGCTGGGCCGCACGGCCAGGTGGTGTGGTGGCCCCCTGGCCCCTCTCCGTCTCGTATTCTGGCACTTGATGACTTCTGGAAAAATAGGCACTTTGGCTTTTGTCCCATCCAATTCTGAGAATATTCATTTTCTGACTTTCCTGGAACCAAAAGCAGTAGAAAACAGGCAGCTGGCACTGTGGCTCTTGTTAATAGGTTAGTCCAAGAAATCATATGAAAAGTACTCCAAAGTGTGGACAAAACACAAGAAAGTGGATAAAACCAAGCATGGAACATCAAAAATTATAGATACATTTGCAATGTATCAACATCCCCAAGCTTAATTCCTGCTCGTCCTCGAGTAGGTAAGTGATAAAAAGAAAGAATAATTTTTGAGGTGACATGCACCATCAAAGACTTGATCAAAGTATTTGTAAAACATTCAAAGTTGGGATCATAGTACTTCAATCATAATCATGAAAGACAAAGTTCTAGCAATAAGACAAAGAAACTAAGATGCAACATGAAAAGGCACAAACAAAAGACTCATGAATAACAATGCTTTGCAAGACGTTTGTTTGTATCACATAAAGAAAACATAGCATAATAGTATTCAGCTTGTCCCTCATAGAGTAGCAAATATAAATGCATAGGACACCTTCAAAGTTCATAAGAGTGACTAGATACAAATAGTTTAAAACAAGCAATATCAAGTTATGCATCAATTAACTAGTCTTGGGACAATGCACATAGAACTAAGAATGGCCACTATGCTCTCAAAGTAGGTGCATAAAGGTAGAAGGTGGAGACTCAATATAATGGTGGAAGAAAGGCCTTTTGTAAAAGGAAGTAGGGATTCAAGTCTCATAAAGAGCTTCCAAAAATTATGGTACTTATAGCTTTCAGCTCTCATTGCCCCCATCATAAGCATATTTAAGGTGATTAAGGTTAAAGTGACACAACTAAGAGGATATGCTTGACAAGTTATAAACCGAAATCTCATGCCACTTACTTACAAAGACCGATCCTCATGCTACTCAACTTCAGTCACGAGTAAGCTCTTGTCACTGTAAGCACATGTGTATCATTAAAAACCGCCAACGGGGTACCCCTTGCACATGATACGGGAGCTTTCCCATAATCAAAATGACAAGGCAAGCAGACAATGAGCATCTCAGCGATCTTTTTATTTGCTATTTGCATAGGATTTTATTGAGGATGCTTCATAGAATGCTCATTACGGTGATGCTGCAAGTTTCCACCATGATTAGGCATGGCTTAGGTTAGTGGCCCATGCGTTTCTCTAACACACATATAAACTCCATGATCTTACAAGTTCCACTTTTATTTCACACCGCCGGGATCTCTAACCAAAAGAACATGATATCAGCGGGGTACAAAGTACAAGTGCAATGTTGAAAGCGTTCCCTATGAAACATGGTTCTGCTAATTTCAACTTATAAAGCACAAGCATATACGCAACAAAGAAGGACCCAATGGTTCAAGTTTATTAGATGCAAAAAATTAAAGTGTGCCATCAAGTTCGTGAGAGCTTTAATCACTAGTTTTCTCATAACAAGTTTAATTTGGAAGGTAAACAAAAGCATGAATATACTTGGAATAGCATAAGATAGTAGGTAGGTATGGTGGACTCTTTGGAATAACTTGGTTTAGGGAGTTTTATGCATGAGTGGAACTCATACTTTGTTGTGGAGGCTAGCAAAAGACTGGGAGCGACAAACTAAGAGAGCAATAATGGCCATAATCATGTAGAGCGACAAAACATCATTGATCAAAGCAAAAAGTGATACTACAAGTTTAAAACTAAAGGATCATAAAGGCTATGGTGACTTGAGATAGTTATAACATGGTGTGAGCATGCGCCAAGTCAACCCAAATAAAGCATCAAAGGAGAATACCACTATACTATGCTTTAATATGCTAAAACAACGCATGATTCATCCAAGGCACATTAAGCAATCTCAATTGTTTATAACAAGTCATGCTACAGAAAAGAATACTAAGCATAAAGCCAAAACAATATCAAGCATGGCATGACAAAGCATAGGCCACAGTCAAAAACAAGCTCTTTTTACCACATAAGTATGAACTTTCGTACTCTTTTCTAAACCAAACCAAACTATTTGCAAATCAATGTATGAAAGAGGGGGTCCAAACTATTTATTCAGCAAACTAAGCAAACCAAGCAAACGAAAACCAAAACCAAAATGAAAAATAAGACGCTCCAAAAACAACACAACTGTGCATGAAACAATAAAAATGAAGCGTTTTGAAGAAACCTGAGATTTTTATTGATGAAGAAGGGATGCCTTGGGAATCCCCAAGCTTTGACGCTTATACTTCTTGGATATTTCTTGGGGTGACACGTGTGGCATCCCCAAGCTTGAGCTTTAGTCCATCCTTCATCTCAATTCTCATTCCTTCCATACACCTGAAATTTTTCCTTCATACAAAACTTCACACAATCTTTATTAGCAACATTAGTGCACTCAAGATAAAAGGTCTTAAGGTTCAGTTCTAACACAAAATAAACTTCCATTAGAACACTATATACTGTATCATTCCCTCAAAAAGCTCAATTCCCCAAAAGAACTCAAAAAGGAACCAACAAGAAGCAAATGCAAAAAATGGCAGAAATCTGTCAAAACAGACCAGCAGGTGAAGACGAATTTTTTCGAAGACCTTCTGTTGCTCAAATCAAAAAGTGTTGAACTAACGAAAGTTAGATAAAAACCTGAGGCAGAAGCACAAATATTCACGGCTCAAAAAGACGTTCAGAGATTTTACACGAATTTTTATGGTGAAGCACAGAAATCTGTTTCGGGACGGCAACTTTCCCAATCATTACTTCTCTCTCATTAGAGGTCACTCTTGGCACAAAAAGCAAATAAAAAGGATAAGGAGAGGTTATTACAGAGGTAATAACTTCCAAGACTCATCTAAAACTATTGGGTTATCTCCTAATAAGTACTTTTCTTTAACGCCTTTAAGTTAGGCATAAGAAGCAAGAAAGAATCAAGTGTTCTCAAATGAAGAAGCATTAAAACCAAATTTTGTTTTCATAGGAGAAGCAAAAGAAATATTTTCTCTATTTTTAGGGAAGTGTTCTATACCTTTCTTGAGTGGGAGTTGATATTTAATGGTGCCTTCTTTCATATCAATGATGGCACCAACAGTTCTAAGAAAAGGTCTTCCTAAGGTAATAGGACAAGAAGCATTGCATTCAACATCCAAAATATAGAAATCAACGGGGACATAGGCATTGTTAACCATAATAAGAACATCATTAAGACTCCCCATGAGTTTATTTTTAGCATTATCATCAAGTGGGACATTCAAATAAGAATCTTCAAGTGGAGGCAAATCAAGCATATCATAAATCCTTTTAGGCATAATAGAAACACTACTATCAAGATCACATAAAGCTTTGAAATCAAAGTCATTCACTTTCATATTAATGATGGGTTCCCAACCATATTCTTATTTTATAGGAATAGAAGCTTTATGTTTCATCTTTTCTTCTTTAATCTTTATGAGAGCATCAGTAATGTGTTTTGTAAAAGCCATGTTCATAGCACTAGCATTAGGACTTTTAGCAAGCTTTTGTAGGAACTTAATAACTTCAAAGATATTGCAACCATCAAGATCAAAATCAAATTTATCATCTAAAGTAGTAGAACTATTACTAGCCTCATCACTAGTGGTGGTGATAGTAGAAACACTAATGTTTCTAGAAATTTCATCTTCTCTTTCCCACTTAGCATGTAATTCAGCTAATAGTCTAACATTTTCATCAATTCTTACTTGTATAGCATTAGTAGCTGCAAAGGGGTTATCATTAGTTCCAGGTTTAGCAGCCATTTGTTCAAAGTAGATTGAGCTTCAGCCAAAGATGCTATATTTCTTTCAACATTAGAGAGTTTTTCCTCAATAATTTTATTGAAAGCAGTTTGCTTACTAATAAACTATTTAAGCATAACTTCAAGTTCAGAGGAAGCACTCCTATTATTGTTGTAGGAACTTCCATAAGCATTACCATTGTTGGGAGGATATGGCTTATAATTGTTGTTACCAAAATTACTCCTATAGTCATTGTTGCTAAAATTGTTATTTCTTATGAAGTTCACATCAACTTGCTCTTCTTGAGCAACCAAATAGGCTAAGGGAACATGATTTGGATCAATATGAGCTTTCCCATTAACAAGCATAGACATAATAACATCAATTTTATCACTCAAGGAGGAGGTTTCCTCAACAGAATTTACCTTTCTACCTTGTGGAGCTCTCTCAGTATGCCATTCAGAATAATTAACCATCAGATTGTCCTGAAGTTTTGTTGTAGCACCCAAAGTGATAGTCATAAAGGTACCTCCAACAGCAGAATCCAATAAGTTCCTTGAAGAATAGTTCAAACCTGCATAAAAAGTTTGGATGATCATCCAAGCAGTCAGTCCATGAGTGGGACAATTCTTTACCAAAGATTTCATTCTTTCCTAGGCTTGAGAAACATGCTCATTATCAAGTTGTTTAAACTTCATTTTTCACTTCTCATGGATATAATCTTAGCAGGAGGATAGTATTTTCCAGTAAAAGCATCTTTGCATTTAGTCCAAGAATCAATATTATTCCTAGTTAAGGAAATCAACCATTCTTTAGCTTTTCCTCTCAAAGAGAAAGGAAACAATTTCAGCTTAATAATATCTCCATCTATATCCCTATGCTTTTGCATCTCACAAAGTTCAACAAACTTATTTAGATGGGAAGCAGCATCTTCATTACCAATACCAGAAAATTGTTTTCTCATAACAAGATTGAGCAAAGTAGGTTTTATCTCAAAGAAAGTATCTTCAGGCACAGGTGGAGCAATAGGTGTGCTCATAAAATCATTATTGTTGGTGCTAGTGAAGTCACACAACTTAGTGTTTTCAAGAGTAGTCATTTTTGTGTGTTTTCAAATAAGAAAGCAAACTAGTAAAACTAATTTTTGTGTGTTTTTGATAACAAAACAAGGAAACAAAGCAAAAAGAAACCAAGCAAAACAAAAATAACAAAGTAAAGAGATTGGTTATGAGGGACTCCCCTTGTGAAGATGTCCTTGACTCCCCGACAAAGGCGCCAGAAAAATGCTTGATGGCTCAATGCACGACGCCCGAAAAATGCTGGAGCGGTGTTGATGTAGAGCTCGTTGGGAACCCCAAGAGGAAGGTATGGTGAGCACAGCAGCAAGTTTCCCTCAGTTATGAACCAAGGTTTAATCGAACCAGTAGAAGCAAGGAAACACCCCAACGGTGTTACTAGCTGAGCTTTGGCAGGGCGCACTACCGGTGCTAATAGCAACATGGAGACCTGCACAACACAACCACAGAACTTTGTCCCCAACTTGCGATGAGGTTGTCAATCTCACCGTGTTTTGCGGAAAACAAAGGATTAAATGTATCGAATGGAAAGAAGTAAAAGTTTGCAGAAAGTAAACACAAAGGAATAAATAGTTTATAGATTGTATGTAAAACAAAGGACCGGGATCCATAGTTCACTAGAGGTGGCTCTCCTTAAGGTAGATAACATGCAGGGTGAACAAATTACAGCGGGGCAATTGACAAACATCGAGAAAGCAATACATGCATATACTAATCATCTTGACTCCTTTGAGATTCGATTGGGCATTACAACATTATACATAGACCACCATCCAACTGCATCTATGACTAATAATCCACCTTCAGGTTATCATCTGAACCCCCTCCAGTATTAAGTTGCAAACAACATATTATTGCTTTACGAACTGCATGTAAAGTAAACAATACGATTGTTCTATGAACAAAGGATTGTTGTTTTCTCCCTAGTAGCAACAACACATCTAGTACCTTAGAGATTTCTGTCACTTCCCCAGATTACCAGAGGCATGAACCCACTATCGAGCATAAATACTAACTCTTGGAGTTGCTAGCATCTACTTGGCCAAGATAGCTACTAACAACGGAAATCATGCAAGATCACAAATAACAAAGACATGATAGAATCAATAATCAATCTGAAATAGCATCTCAATATCCATCGGATCCCCGCAAACACAACATGCAGAAATACAAATAGATGATCTTGATCATGAATGGAGCTCACAAGATCTAAACATGAAATCACAAAGGAGGAGAACCAGCCATCTAGCTACTACATGGATCTATAGTCCAAGGATGAACTACTCACGCATCACACCGGAGGCTTGCATGGTGACGAAGAAGGCCTCTAGGGTGAATTCCCCTCTCCGGCAGGGTGCCGGGAAGAGCTTCAAATCCCTCCCGATCTAGGGATGGAGATGACGGCAGCTACAAACTCTTTCGTGGATTTTTGATCGGACACTTAGGGTTTTCGTCCCCAGGGCATCTTATAGGCGGAAGGGGAGACCGAGGGGGTGCCGGAGGCGGCCACACTACCCCCTGGCGCGGGCCAGGCTAGGCCGCGTGGCCAGGTGGTGTGGTGGCCCCTTGGCCCCTCTCCGTCTCGTATTCTGGCACTTTATGACTTCTGGAAAAATAGGCACTTTGGCTTTTGTCCCGTCCAATTCCGAGAATATTCATTTTCTGACTTTCCTGGAACCAAAAACAGCAGAAAAAAGGCAGCTGGCACTGTGGCTCTTGTTAATAGGTTAGTGCAAGAAATCATATGAAAAATACTCCAAAGTGTGGACAAAACACAAGAAAGTGGATAAAACCAAGCATGGAACATCAAAAATTATAGATACATTAGCAATGTATCAATAGCATGTGTGTTCTTTTCCACAAACCACATATGGATCCATTAGAGTCATTGCGTGTGTATTCTTATACTAAAACTAGCACTAGAGTCATTTCATCTGTGTTCTTTCCAAAAACCACACATGGATGAAGCAGTGTCATTACATGTGTGTTCTTTCCACAAACCACATATGGATCAACCAGTGGTCATTGCATATGTGTTCTTTTCACAAACCACATATGGACCCACTAGAGTCATTGCATGTGTGTTCTTTCCACAAACCACACATGGATCCACCAATGGCATTGCATGTGTGTTCCTGACATGAACCACATATGGACCCACTATAGTCATTGCATGTGTGTTCTATCCACAAACCACACATGGATCAACCGGTGTCATTGCACGTGTGTTCTTTCCACAAACCACATATGGATCAACCAGTGTCATGGCATGTGTGTTATTTCCACAAACCACACATGGATCCACCAGTGTTCATTGCATGTGTGTTCTTTTCCAGAAACCACATATGGATCAACCAGTGGTCATTGCATGTGTGTTCTTTTCACAAACCACCCGTGGACTCACTAGAGTCATTGCATGTGTGTTCTTATACTAAAACCAGCACTAGACTCATTACATGTGTGTTCTTTTCACAAACCACACATGGATCAACCACTGTCATTGCATGTGTGTTGTTTCCACAAACCACACATGGATCAATTAGTGGTCATTGCAAGTGTGTTATTTTCCACAAACCACATATGGATCCATTAGAGTCATTACATGTGTGTTCTTATACTAAAACTAGCATTAGAGTCATTGCATGTGTGTTCTTTCCACAAACCACACATGGATCAACCAGTGTCATTACATGTGTGTTCCTGAGATGAACCACATATGGACCCACTAGAGTCATTGCATGTGTGTTCTATCCACAAAGCACACATGGATCAACCGGTGTCATTGCACTTGTGTTCTTTCCACAAACGACAGATGGATCAACCAGTGGTCATTTCATGTGTGTTCTTTTCCACAAACCACATATGGATCCCTTAGAGTCATTGCATGTGTGTTATTTCCACAAACCACACATGGATCAACCAATGGCATTGCATGTGTCTTCTTTCCACAAAGCACACATGGATCAACCAGTGTCACTGTATGTGTGTTCTTTCCACAAACCACACATGGATCAACCAGTGGTCATTTCATGTGTGTTCTTTTCCACAAACCACATATGGATCCCTTAGAGTCATTGCATGTGTGTTATTTCCACAAACCACACATGGATCAACCAATGGCATTGCATGTTTGTTCTTTCCACAAACCACACATGGATCAACCAGTGTCATTGCATGTATGTTCTTTCCACAAATCACATATGGACCCACTAGAGTCATTTCTTGTGTGTTCTTATACTAAAACTAGCACTAGAGTCATTGCATGTGTGTTCTTTTCACAAATAACATATGGATCCACCAGTGTTCACTGCATGTGTGTTCTTTCCACAAACCACTTATGGATCCACCAGTGTTCATTGCATGTGTGTTCTTTTCCACAAACCACACATGGATCAACCAGTGTCATTGCATGTGTGTTCTTTCCACAAATCACATATGGACCCACTAGAGTCATTGCTTGTGTGTTCATATACTAAAACCAGCACTAGAGTCATTGCATGTGTGTTCTTTTCACAAACAACATATTGATCCACCAGTGTTCACTGCATGTGTGTTGTTTCCACAAACTACTTATGTATCCACCAGTGTTCATTGCATGTGTGTTCTTTTCCACAAACCACTTATGGATCAACAAGTGGTCATTGCATGTGTGTTCTTTTCACAAACTACATGTGGACCCACTAGAGTCATTGTATGTGTGTTCTTATACTAAAACTAGCACTAGAGTCATTGCATTTGTGTTCTTTCCACAAACCACACATGGATCAACTAGTGGCATTGCATGTGTGTTCTTTTCACAAACCATACATGGATCAACCAGTGTTCACTACATGTGTGTTCTTTCCACAAACCACATATCGATCAACCAGTGGTCATTGCATGTGTGTTCTTTTCCACAAACCACTCATGGATCAACCAGTGGTCATTGCATGTGTGTTCTTTCCACAAACCACTTATGGATCCACACGTGTTCATTGCATGTGTGTTCTTTTCCACAAACCACATATGGATCAACCAGTGGTCATTGCATGTGTGTTCATTTCACAAACGACACGTGGACCCATTAGAGTCATTGCATGTGTGTTCTTATACTAAAACAAGCACTAGACTCATTGCATGTGTGTACTTTTCAAAAACCACACATGGATCCACCACTGTCATTGCATGTGTGTTCTTTCCACAAACCACACATGGATCAACCAATGGTCATTTTATGTGTGTTCTTTTCCACAAACCACATATGGATCCATTAGAGTCATTGTATGTGTGTTCTTATACTAAAACTAGCACTAGAGTCATTGCATCTATGTTCTTTCCACAAACCACACATGGATCTGTTGGGTCCGCAGCATAGAAAACAAAAAAATTCCTACCATGAGAATTATACGCCAAGATCTATCTACTAGATACAGAGCAACGGGTGGACATACATCCATGGAGAACTTACCCTCGAAGACAACGAGTTTTGTTAACGAGTAGGAACTCGTGGTTGATGTAGTCGTACGCTTGCTGATCTCAAGATCGTGTGGAAGTCCGAGCGCCGCAAATCAGCAGCGCATCCGTCCTCGCACACACGTTCAAGTCACCGGACAACCTCCACCTCCTCGCTCCAGCGAATCAGCGGAAGCAGCAACTCCTTCCAGACGCAAGGCCACCGGGAACATGTATCTCGCTAATCCGAGACCATGGGGAAATATCTAGAGGGGGAGAGAGATCCTTCACGAGGAGGTGTGATTTGTGAGAGGGGAGAGGGGGGCTTTATATAGGAGGGAGGGAGACCCCTCCCCTCCCATAGCCGGCGCATGAGGGGGGGGGGACTCCTCCCCTCCTTCATTCATGTGGTGAACCTCCACTCACATAAACATGGCCTCCACCCAAAATCCCACTCACATGTATTTAATTTCCACCAAATTAAATGCAACTCTCAATTAATAAAACTCTTTTATTTATTTTATTCAGAATTTTGTTAATTACTTTAATTAACAAACATTCACATAAAACCCCTTGCAACATTTCAATATCACATGCAGAACCACTTTCTGCAATTTCACCCGAAACAATTCCGGTTTCTATCGAAACAATTCCTGTTTCTATCGAAACATTTCCTGCGCTTTGCAAACCTTTTGTATAGAACATATGTGCTCCTAAATGGTGTCCGACAACCCTTAAGTGTGTCACCCTACGGTTCGCGAATAATACAGACATGATTGAGACTCCTCTCAGATCAATAATCAGAAGCGGGACCTGGAGATCCATACTGACTCCTGCATATTCAACGATGACTTCTATGATCGTGAGAACCTTTAACGTCAGCAATTCAATCCCTTTGTCTCATGATATAATACATGTCCAAGATTCGATCATCGGTATCCAAATACCTAGTTTGATCTCGTTACCGACATGCACTCTTTTCTCGTTCCCGTGATATAACATTCTAGTGATCACATCACTTGCTTGCGAGCTATCTTAATGTGATATCACCGAGAGGGCACAGAGTATATCTATCCGTTATCGGGATTGAGAAATTCCACTCTTGATCCATGAGCCTCAACATAACACCTTCATAGCACTGAACCCACCTTTATGGTCACCCTGTTACGGTGTGACGTTTGATGTTATCAAGATACTCTTCCGGTGTTAGCAATTAACATGATCTCATGGTCTAAGGACTAAGACTACTTTGTATGATGTTATAGCAATATAAACATAATGACTTGATCGTAATGCTATACTTCGGATGAATGTTCATCACATAATTTCACAAATGCTGTGACCTTGTTATTAACAACATCCAATGTCCATGATCAGGAAACCTTGATCATCTTGTTAATCAACAAGCTAGTTTATAAGAGAGGCATAACTAGGAACCCTTTTTTTGTTTATTAAACACACATGCATTGATGTTTCCTCTCAATACAATTATAGCATGCAAAATAAACATCTATCATATACAAGGAATACATAATAACAACTTTATTATTGCCTCTCAGGGCATATTTACTTCAGTCTCCCACTTGCACTAGAGACAATAATCTAGTTCACATAGTGATAAATCTAACACCCATGGAGTTCTGGTGTTGATCATGTTTTTCCCTAGGGAGTACTTTAGTCAACGGATCTGCTACATTCAGGTCCGTGTGCACTTTACAAATCTTTATATCTCCATCCTTGACATGCTCGCGGATGGAGTGAAACCGGCGCTTAATATGCTTGGAATTCTTGTGAGACCTTGGTTCCTTGGCGTTGGCTATGGCTCCATTGTTGTCACAATAGATCACCATTGGGTCCAACGCACTAGGAACCACACCTAGTTCAGTTATGAACTCCTTCATCCAAACCGCTTCCTGTGCCGCTTCTGAAGAAGCAACATATTCCGCCCCCGTCGTTGATCCAGCCACCACAGGTTGTTTGGAGCTCCTCCAACCAACTGCTGCTCCGTTCAAGAGAAATACGTATCCGTATTGAGACTTAGAGTCATCCGGATTGGTGTCAAAGCTAGCATCGACATAACACTTAGCGACTAGCTCTTCTTCACCTCCGTATACAAGAAACATATCCTTAGTTCTTCTCAAGTACTTAAGGATATTCTTGACTGCTATCCAGTGTTCCGAACCTGGATCAGATTGGTACCTACTAGTCAAACTAATAGCATGTGCCACATCCGGTCTTGTACATAGCATGGCATACATTATAGAGCCTATGGCTGAGGCATAGGGGATCTTATCCATTATCTCTCTTTCTTCCGCCGTAGCCGGACTTTGAGTCTTACTCAATGTCTTGCCTTGCAGCATAGGTAAGTACCCCTTCTTACTTCCGCCCATATTAAACTTCTTTAATATCTTATCAAGGTATGTACTCTGCGATATACCAATTAGGTGTCTTGATCTATCTCTATAGATTTTAATGCCTAATATATATGAAGCTTCACCAAGGTCCTTCATCGAAAATTTGCTGTTTAGATAACTTTTAACACTGTTTAAAAGATCTATATCATTTCCAATCAATAATATGTCATCCACATATAATATCAGAAATGCCACATTGCTCCCACTCACTTTCTTGTAAATACAAGCCTCTCCATAAGTTTGGACAAATCCAAACTCTTTGATCACCTCATCAAAGCGGAGATTCCAACTCCGGGATGCTTGCTTCAGTCCATAGATGGATCGCTGAAGTTTGCACACCTTATCAACATCCTTAGGATCGAAAAAACCCTTAGGTTGTATCATATACAACTCTTCTTCAATATTACCATTGAGGAACGCAGTTTTGACGTCCATCTGCCATATTTCATAATCGAAATATGCAGCAATTGCTAACATAATCCTAACCGACTTAAGCATCGCTACGGGAGAGAATGTCTCATCGTAGTCAACTCCTTGAATTTGTCGAAACCCCTTTGCGACAAGTCGAGCCTTATAGATGGTTACATTACCATCAGCATCAGTTTTTCTTTTGAAAATCCATTTATTCTCAACGGCCTTTCGATCGTGAGGTAAGTCCACCAAGGTCCAAACCTGGTTTTCGTACATGGATTCCATCTCGGATTTCATGGCTTCTAGCCACTTGTTGGAATCAGGGCTCATCATCGCTTCTTCATACGTCGCAGGGTCATCTATTTCATCAATCATGAAATTCAAAACAGGATTGCCGTACAGTTCAGGAGCTGCACGTGTCCTGCTTGACCTGCGAGGTTCGGTAGTGTCCTCTTTCGGAGTTTGATGATCAATATCATTAGGTGAAGTCAACTCCGAAACAACTTCCGATGCTGTGCTACTTGCCATTTCATGAAGAGAAGGTTCAATAACCTCTTCGAGTTCTACCTTCCGACTACTCACACCTTTCGCAAGAAACTCCTTCTCAAGGAAGGATCCATTCTTGGCAACAAAGACCTTGCCCTTAGATCTGTGATAGAAGGTATACCCAATCGTTTCCTTAGGGTATCCTATGAAGATGCATTTTTCCGCTTTGGGTTCGAGTTTATCTGGTTGAAGTTTCTTCACATAAACATCGCATCCCCAAACTTTAAGAAATGACAGCTTAGGTTTGTTTCCAAACCATAATTCATACGGTGTCTTTTCAACGGATTTAGATGGTGCCCTATTTAAAGTGAATGCAACGGTTTCCAGTGCATAACCCCAAAATGACAGTGGCAAGTCAGTCAGAGACATCATAGATCAAACCATATCCAATAAAGTACGATTACGATGTTCTGACACACCATTATGTTGTGGTGTCCCGGCAGGCGTGAGTTGTGAAACTATTCCACAGTCTTTCATATGTGTGCTAAACTCGTAACTAAGATACTCTCCTCCACGGTCGGACCGCAGAAATTTGATCTTTCTGTTACGATGATTTTCCACTTCATTCTGAAATTCTTTGAACTTTTCAAAGGTTTCAGACTTATGTTTCATCAAATAGATATACCTGTATCTACTCAAATCATCCGTGAAAGTAACAAAATAACGATATCCACCTCGCGCCGACATGCTCATTGGTCCACACACATCAGTATGTATGATTTCTAATAAATCTGTCGCCCATTCCATTGAACCGGAAAACGGCGTTCTAGTCATCTTGCCCATAAGGCATGGCTCACATGTATCAAATGATTCAAAATCAAGTGATTCCAAAAGTCCATCAGAATGGAGTTTCTTCATGCATTTAACGCCAATATGACCTAGACGGCAGTGCCACATATATGCAGATATATCATTATCAAGTTTAATCCTTTTAGCATCAACATTATGAATATGCGTAATACTACTATCGAGATCCAATAGAAATAAACCATTCAACACAGGTGCATGACCATAAAAGATATTATTCTTATAAATCGAACAACCATTGTTTTCAGACTTAAACGAATAACCACTTTGCATCAAACATGATCTGGATACAATGTTCATGCTCAGTGTAGGCACCAAATAACAATTATTCAGGTTTATAACTAATCCCGACGGCATATGGAGAGGCAGCGTTCCGACGGCGATCACATCAACTCTTGATCCATTGCCGACCCGCATTGTGACCTCATCCCTTGCTAGTTGTCGCTTGTTCCGCAGCCCCTGAACCGAGTTACATATATTAGCAACCGATCCCGTATCAAATACCTAGGTGCTACTGCAAGTACTAGTCAAGTACACATCAATAACATGTATATCACATATACCTTTGTTTGCCTTGCCGGCCTTCTTGTCAACCAAATACTTGGGGCAGTTGCGCTTCCAATGGCCAGTCCCCTTGCAATAGTAGCACTCGGTGTCATACTTAGGGCCAGCTCGGGGTTTCTTTTCAGGCGCGGCAACAGATTTGCCGCCCTTCTTTCCCTTCTGCTTGCCTTTCTTGTCCTTCTTAAACCGGTGGTCTTATTGATCATCAAAACTTGATGTTCTTTCCTAATCTCCACTTCTGCAGTCTTAAGCATTGACAGAAGCTCGGGAAGAGACTTCTTCATGCCCTGCATATTATAGTTCATCACGAAGCTCTTGTAGCTAGGTGGCAGAGATTGGAGAACACGATGTATGCCTAAGTCATTGGGAATCGTTATTCCCAAGGACACAAGCTTATCGGCGTACCCAGACATTTTGAGTACGTGCTCACTAACGGAGCTGTTCTCTTCCATCATGTAGCTAAAGAACTTTTCAGAAGCATTATAACTCTCTACGACAGCATGGGTATCGAAAATTATTTTCAATTCTCCCATGGTATCAAAGGCATTGCCATTTTCGAAACGTTTTCGAAGTTCTGGCTCTAGCCCATACAGTATGCCGCAATGAACTAAGTTGTGGTCCACCTGACGAGTTATATAGACGTTCTTTTCCTCGTCAGGGGCATCAGGAGTAGTGGGGGGCCTAGCGCGCCTCTAGCACATATTGCTTTTGTGCAGCAGTGTGGAGAATCCTCAAATTCATAGCCCAGTTGGTGAAGTTGCTACCATTCGCAGGCAAGCTTCTCTTTCTCCATGAACACATTGAAATTAAAGCAGGTGGTG